>JACEFZ010015543.1:32500-65145 GCA_014155875.1 Cepaea nemoralis
AACTAACAATAACAGGTGTCCTGTAACGGAAGATTACAATATAACTAACAATAGCAAGCTTCCTGTAACGGAAGATAACAATATAACTAACAATAACAGGCGTCCTGTGACGGAAGGTAACAATATAACTAACAATAACAGGCATCCTGTAACGGAAGGTAACAATATAACTAACAATAACAGGCATCCTGTAACGGAAGATAACAATATAACTAACAATAACAGGCTTCCTGTAACGGAAGGTAACAATATAACTAACAGTAACAGGCATCCTGTAACGGAAGGTAACAATATAACTAACAATAACAGGCGTCCTGTAACGGAAGGTAACAATTTAACTAACAATAACAGGCGTCCAGTAACGGAAGGTAACAATATAACTAACAATAACAGGCATCCTGTCACGGAAGGTAACAATATAACTAACAGTAACAGGCGTCCTGTAACGGAAGGTAACAATATAACTAACAATAACAGGCGTCCTGTAACGGAAGATAACAATATAACCAACGGTTGGCGGCGGCATTATGCACAGAGATCTGTGCAGGCTGTTGTTTGTCGAGACTCCTATCTTTTCCACTTTTCACATTGGGCAGTGGGGAGCATTTTGTGTGATATTCACTGGCACAGGAACGGAGCATAATGGGGACGACCCGTTGCTGTGAAGTTGGAACTGCGACTAACTAACTAACTAACTAACTAACAATATAACCAGCAATAACTAGCAACTATATTGTTGTAGCAGTCAACGTGGCCGAGAGGCTTATAGTGCTCACACTTCCTGTGCGCTGATGTCGGGTAGTGGGTTTATTCCACATACCGTCAAGTGGGACTTCAATGTTGACTACTTGTTAGGAAAGCAATGGCAAACTACGGAGAGTAAAATTGTCTGAAAAATCAAGTTGATTTTTATTTAAAGCAGAGGTGTCAAACTCAATCGCTCAGCTGGCCAAAACTCAAATCACACGTAAGGTTGCGGGCCGAACAGAATAAACTTTAAATAAGCTGAAAATTAGACCTTTTTAAAACATTAATATAAATTAACACAGAAAAAAAAAATTAACAACAAAAGAATCATTGGTATACACATTTTCATTCTTATGTCAACTTGTCAGAGCACGATGTTTGGCATCTTTTCTTGACTACAAATACGTTTATGTCTGTGTCATTGAGATTCTCATGATGGACTGCAAGTGTTTATCAGTGAGACGACTCCTATGTGATGTTTTGTTAATCTTCATCACAGAAAACCGCTGCTCACTATCGTGAATTCGTTTAAAGTGTCGTCCCTGGAGTGAGGGGAGTCAACACCCACATTATATTTTTTACCCCTTTTCAATATCCTGGAGAATGCACCAGCTTCCGTCCAACACACTCCTTCAGTTCATGGACACCTTTTCCTATCTCTCTCTCTCACTGTCATACTATGCTCCCTCTCATATTTCCCCAACACAACATATTCAACATCTCTGGCTTCTAAAAATTAATACCAGTTAATTTATTAAAAGAAAAGTGTAATGTATGTGAGACGTGTATGCGAAGAAAATGTGTGTTGTATATTCTAGTGTAAATGTAGAACTCAGACCACAAAGCTCAGGATCAGAGTCCACTCATCATGGCAAGGATTACACGACATCACAAGAATCAGCACAATGGACCTCACCAAACGCTGCGTCTCTCCCGCCAGACATTGTCCACCTCCAGGAGCTTTGATAACCACGAGGCATGATCCCCACTCAAATATACAATCTGGGACTGATACTATTTTGTTCCTAAAAAAAAACTGTTCTTAGTTTATAGAAACTGAGACCACACAATTCCTGCACAGTGAAAAGCGGAACACTGTCCCATGAACATGACATTCTTCCTTCATACGAAATGTTCTAAAGTTTTCACTCTTAAAACAGTCATTGTACATAGTCTCAGATAGATCTCTTAATTTCCCAGATAAAGTCTTGATGTTCTGATTTCCTTGTTAAGTGGAACAAACATTCTCCAATGTTTTGGTTTCATGTAGTGTGAAAATCAATCCCTAATGTTCTAGTAATAATGGAATGAACATCCATCACCACTGGTTTATTCACGAATGGTATGAATACCAACACCCATTACTTGGTTGCTGTCCACAGGTAGTGTGAAATAGTCTCACTACTGTTCTCAGTATTTATCCTGTAGGATACTTATACTATTCAGCTCCACCGAGCAATGTTTTATCAACCTTTTCTAGCATAGGCCCAGTAAGAAAGTTGCTGACAAATCTTCCTGCACCAAAAATATCCGGGATCTGAATTTTCAATGTTTCTGTGTTCTTCATCCCAACCAGAGGGAACCTGTAAAACAGAGAACACATCTGGTGAGAGCCACCCCGTCACTGATCCTTATTAGATGAGCGTAGGCCACCGGACTCGCTCAGAAAAATACAGTGAACCAAACCCTGTCAGGGACAGATGAGCTCATCACATAGGTCTTCATCAGGCCAAGACAAGAAAAAAAAACAACCAACGAACAGAGTGCGGAACCCCCAGGGAGCACCCCACTGGAAGATCCCACTATTGGACAATTTCCCCGTCTCCCAATTATCCCCCATTACTCTATTCTCAACTAGCAGAGCTTATCATCACTTCACTACTCTATTCTCAACTAACAGAGCTAATCATCACTTCACTACTCTATTCTCAACTAACAGAGCTAATCATCACTTCACTACTCTATTCTCAACTAACAGAGCTAATCATCACACTCTAGCTAGTTTCAACCATGCTACTGCCTAAATTAATTAGGCCTAATTATACAATAGGTACTACCTTATGCAACACCGCAGTTCTCCTAAATCACATCTACATTTTGCCATGACAGGCACGTGTAAAATTAAATCTAATTAATCCCGCACACGGTAGGTGTTATTAAAATCCATAACTGCAGCGACAAAGCACGTCCGCCTAAGTCCACTTTCTGATTTGCACTAGTTGTAAACAAATCATGTTTTTTTTCAACAGCCTTGAATTGTTCACGTGACATCTTTGATGTCCACACCGGTGTTCTCAAGGGGCACACAATCCATTTCATAAAGATTCTCTCCCCTTTGATCCACCAATACAAAAGTTGCTTCCTCCTGATTCAACATTCAAAACAAAGCAGCCTGTTTCCTGCATTCTTCGAATTCGGGTCTCAATAACAAGCCGCCAATTCGTTTGATGTCGGAGAATTCTCAGTGTCTCCCGACTGTTCTGATCTCACCGACCAGAAGTAAACAACTTGCAGCTGTGAACACAGACTGTTTTCTGTAATTGTTATCATCTGATTGTTAACGACAGTGGATTTCATGAGAGTAGTCCATCTCACTCTTCTCCACTGTAAGTTCGATCCAGATGATTCATTCCTCTTCTTCAGGAGCTGGGTGTCTTGACAAGAATTCCGCTCCAACATTTTCCCTCCCCAGGTATATATTCCACTGTGAAATTGTAGGGTTGAAATAACAACGACCACCGCATCAAACGGGTGTTGAGTTTCTGAGAAGTAGCCAGGAACATCAGCGGCTGATGATCCGACTGGACCCGAAACTGAACTCCATACAAATAGGGCTGGAATTTTTGCACGGCCCATACGAGAGACAAGCACTCTCTCTCGGCGGTCGAATAATTCCTCTCAGCCTGGAGTAGTTTCTTGTTTGCGTATGCCACAGGTTTCAAATCCGAAGCATCGTCTTTCCCTTCCTGTAACAGGGCTGCCCCTATTCGAATCCCACTCGCATCCGTTCTCAACACAAATGGTTTGGAAAGGTCAGGGAGCTGTAATACAGGTTTGCTGATCAAGGCCTCCTTTAATTGACTATAGGCAGTCTCACATTCTGGTGTCCAAACGATTTGGTCCGGGAATCCCTTTTCCAAGGTTTCCGTCAATGGAGCTCCCATTTCAATAAAATGTGGGATAAATTTTTGGTAAAACCCACACAACGAGAGAACGGATCTCACATCCTTCTTCGTTTTTGGCATTGGAGCACTTCTGATTTTTTCTCCTCCAGGGCCCTTTCTTTAGAGAATGGCACTGTGTAAACCTTTTGGCGAACAGGTTTATCAGTCAGTATCTCCTTATGAGACTCGAAAACCTGGGTAATCGTTTCCCTCTCCTGGGAAGTCAGATCAGGGTTCACTTGCACATCCCTATAGGTTTCCTGGTGTACCAAGGGATATTCCCTGCCCTCGTTGGTTCCCACTTCAGTCTCCACTGCAACTACCATTGCCATGAGGTGAGCTGCTTTGTCTCCGGGTCTCCCCTCATACTTCCGCAGGAGATTGATATGGAAAATCTTCGACTTTCCCCGGATCCGGATCTGATAGTTGGTTTCTGGATTATCACCCTTTCCACGGGAAATGGTCCTTGCCAACCTATCTCCAGTTTATTTTTTCCCGTTGGGAGTAGCAACAAGACTTTGTCTCCCACCTCCAGAGATCTCTCTTTAGACCTACGGTTGTAGTAAGCCGCATGTCTTTTTCTGGCCTTTTTCAAGTTTTGATTTGCTAGAGTCCATCCCTTGTGGAGTTTTTCTTTCAGTTCCTCCACGTATTTATAGGAAGAGATCACTTCTTCTGACGTCCCCTCTTCAGTCCAACTCCTCAACATGGCTTCCAACGGTCCTGTCATTGGACGACCAAACAGCAACGTAGTAGGAGGTAGTCCTGTTGAGCCATGCGGAACTTCCCGATAGGCAACAAGTGCTGATGGGATATATTCATCCAACCTATCCGGTTTTTCCTGTGCCAGTTTCCGGAGCATTGTCATCAACGTGCCGTTGAAACGCTCTACTTGTCCATTGGCTTGAGGGTGGTAAGGGCTGGTATATATGTGGTTAGAGTGGAACACCCTAAATACCTCCTCCATGAGTATCCCACAAAACTGAGACCCATTGTCCGTCAGAATTTGATCCGGAAAGACTAATCGGGTAAAGGCCTCCATCAGTGCGTCCGCCACTCATTTCGAGTCAATCATGGTCAATGGTATGGTTTCACCCCACATTGTACAGCAATCCACCATTGTGAGAATATACATGTTCCTCTTCTTAGTCCTAGGAAGTGGACCCACGATATCCATGGCTACCCTCTCGAAAGGAGAGTTCATGATGGGCATCTCACCCAAGACCACCGGTGCTGTCCAGTGTTTCGGTGCCACCCTCTGGCACTCAGGGCATGACTTCACATACCGACGCACATCATCTGTCATTCCCGGCCAATAGTAATGGCAGGAAATTCGCTGCATGGTGGCGGCAATACCCATGTGTCCACTAAAGGAGATGGTATGCCCCATATGAAGAATCTGGGATCGGTGAGCTTTCGGGACGACCAACTGACCGTATAGGTTGTCTCCCCTTCCTGCTCTCCTGTAGAGTATCCTATTCTTCATGTAGTACTGCCCACGTCCTGGTGGATCAGCTCTTTTCTGCAGCTTTTTGTAGCAAGGACGTCAAGTAGCATCCTCACCTTGGGCAGTTCGTAGCTCCCCCGGCATTGGGTTAGTCACAATTGCTTCTGCCTCTTCCGTTCTCGTCTGAGAGCGAGTCTGCATTGCTCCCATATGGATTGGCTCCCTGGGCATTCCCAGAAAGACATACCGGCAACCGATGAGTACGGGGAAAATGGGATCGGTCAATACAGCGGCCTTGATTGTGCCGGTGACATACCTTGACCGAATCTCCACGTTAGCAATGGGCAACTTCATGGCCACAGCACTCTTCTGTGCAGGTTGTATCTCCATGGTCTCACCTGTGAATTGTTCTGGGTGTACCAGATCCGCAGAAATCACGGCCTCCCCGTCCAGTCCTGTGGCGTAAAAACACTCCACTTGACGACCGTTAACCACTACCAATTCCACTACAGGTGGTTTTTCCTGGTCTGGAGTCTTTTCCTCGGCCTCGACCTGTTTGGTGGGCTCCACCTTAGGTTACCCCGGGCACCCGACGAATTGAGAATCTCCTGACTTTCCCCTGCAGTCAACAGCATTGTGCGTGTTTGACTTGCATTGGCTGCACTATTTCCCTGTCCTATACTTCCTAGTGCCGAACTTGAGTGAGCTCTCCTGGTGGCGAGCCTCTTTGTTGACCTTGGCATTTTCCGTGACAACCACCTTGGAAGTCACTTGACATGCTGCAAAGTGAGGGCTCTTAGCCTTATTTGCAGTCCCTCGTATTGTGAGAGGGCGACTTACAAATTGAACACCACTTCTCCGACCACGGTCGTTTTGGTGTGGAGCTCGAAGTGCTCTTGCTACCCTCCTTCGTCTTCTCTGAACTATCCTCTGAGGTTTTTACATAAGGTTTCCCCTTCCTGGTTCCTGAGTTTTTGGCTTTCTTCCTGTCATGTTTCTCCTGACTTTTGGTGTTGGTGGAAAGGTTTTCCCTTGCCTCCCCACGTACCTCGACGAACCGTTCTGCTAATTTTGTCACGAGGTCAATATGTTCAGCTCCTTGTTCTCCCAGGAACGTCCTGAGAGGTTTCGACATTTTCTTCTTCAGCTGGTCGATCACCATGAGCTCTTCCAGACTCTCATAGTCATGTGCGAAACCCAGCCAAATCCATCCACTTATGGAGATAGGATTTTAGACGCAAACAACTCTCCCGGTTCTCGTTTCGCTGCTAGAAATTTTTCCGGTAGGTATGTGACGTAACCTCGAATCGTTTCAGCAGAGCCGTCTTAAACTCATCGTAATTGTTCTCATGTCCTGGTGGCAGGCGAGAATAAACCTCATAGCCGGTCCCGCGTAATCCCTTGGATAGCTTAAGACACTATTTGTCACGGTCCAGACCCATAGCAACAGACATGGCCTCGAAGCGTTGAAGGTACTGGTCAATGTTCTCCTTGTCCTCCTCATAGATAGCGAGAGGAAACTTCATAGCGTGATAACTATGTCCACCTACTTGTGTTGAGCTGGGGAGAGAGGAACCTCCTACTGCTCCCTCAGTTTCCCCACTAGATTGTCTCTTCAGCTCGAGTTCCCGCATTCGGTACTCTTGCTCCCTTTTCTGAGCTTCCTGTTTAGCTTCCAATCTCTTAGCAGCCTGTTAAGCTTCCAGTTTCTTAGCTGCCTGCTCAGCTTCAAATTTCTTAGCTGCCTGCTCAGCTTCAAATTTCTTAGCTGCTTGCTCAGCTTAAAATTTCTTAGCTGCTTGCTCAGCTTCAAGTTCCAGCCTTCTAGTGGCTTGCTCAGCCTCAAGTTTCTTAGCAGCTTGCTCTAACTCCATCCTTCTCAATTTCAACTCGGCCTTTCGATCTTCCCTTTCTGCTTGACGAAGCTCCCTCTCCACCTCCTGTACGTAATCTATTAGTGCAGAACCCGACATGCCCATTTCTTCTCCCTTTGCCCTTAGTTCTGCCGTAGTTAGTTTAGGAGTGGCCATATTTTAGAGAGGTCAGTCAGCAGGTTGAATATTAATTATCTCTAAACAAGTATATAGTTAATGACTAATTAACAGGTATCTATATATTTAACCACACAGCACAACACAACACAATCACTCAGCGACAAGAGTAGAATTAGGACCACAGACCTAAGTAGACGTGTGAAGTGTGAACAGGCAAGATATGTGTCTTAACCCCTATCCACATTCACTCTAGCTGGATCCTCACTAATATGATATCTCAGTCCTGCAACTAAGGATCCCGTGTCGAGAAATCCCGTGTCGAAAGATCCCCCCTTTGTCGAGAGATCCCGCTGTCCAAAGGTCACGTTTACGAGAGATCCCGCTGTCCAAAGATCACGTTTACGATCCCCCAATAATGTCGAGAATTCGTTTAAAGTGTCGTCCCTGGAGTGAGGGGAGTCAACACCCACATTATATTTACCCCCTTATCAATTTCCTGGAGAATCCACTAACTTCCGTCCACCACACTCCTTCGGTTCATGGACACCTCTTTCTCTCTCTCTCTCTCTTTCTATCACTGCCTGATCATGCCCCCTCTCATTCTTCCCCAACGCAACATACTCAACAACTCTGGCTTCTAAAAATTAATACCAATTAATTTATTAAAAGAAAAGTGTAATGTATGTGAGACGTGTATGCGAAGAAAATGTGTGTTGTATATTCTAGTGTAAATGTAGAACTCAGACCACAAAGCTCAGGATCAGAGTCCACTCATCATGGCAAGGATTACATGACATCACAAGAATCAGCACAATGGACCTCACCAAACGCTGCGTCTCTCCCGCCAGACATTGTCCACCTCCAGGAGTTTCGATAACCACGAGGCATGATCCCCACTCAAATATACAGTCTGGGACTGCTACTATTTTGTTCCTAAAAAAAAAACTGTTCCTAATAGTTTATAGAAACTGAGACCACACAATTCCTGCACAGTGAAAAGCGGAACACTGTCCCATGAACATGACATTCTTCCTTCATACGAAATGTTCTAAAGTTTTCACTCTTAAAACAGTCATTGTACATAGTCTCAGATAGATCTCTTAATTTCCCAGATAAAGTCTTGATGTTCTGATATCCTTGTTAAGTGGAACAAACACTCTCCAATGTTTTGGTTTCATGTAGTGTGAAAATCAATCCTTACTGTTCTAGTAATAAGTGGAATGAACATCCATCACCACTGGTTTATTCACGAATGGTATGAATACCAAAACCCATTACTTGGTTGCTGTCCACAGGTAGTGTGAAATAGTCTCACTACTGTTCTCAGTATTTATCCTGTAGGATACTTATACTATTCAGCTCCACCGAGCAATGTTTTATCAACCTTTTCTAGCATAGGCCCAGTGAGAAAGTTGCTGACCAATCTTCCTGCACCAAAAATATCGGGGATCTGAATTTTCAATGTTTCTGTGTTCTTCATCCCAACCAGAGGGAACCTGTAAAATAGAGAACACATCTGGTGAGAGCCACCCCGTCACTGATCCTTATTAGATGAGCGTAGGCCACCGGCCTCACTCAGAAAAATACAGTGAACCAAACCCTGTGAGGGACAGATGAGCTCATCACATAGGTCTTCATCAGGCCAAGACAAGAAAAAAAAACAACCAACAAACAGAGTGCGGAACCTCCAGGGAGCACCCCACTGGAAGATCCCACTATTGGATAATTTCCCCGTCTCCCAATTATCCCCCATTACTCTATTCTCAACTAGCAGAGCTATCATCACTTCACTACTCTATTCTCAACTAACAGAGCTAATCATCACTTCACTACTCTATTCTCAACTAACAGAGCTAATCATCACTTCACTACTATATTCTCAACTAACAGAGCTAATCATCACACTCTAGCTAGTTTCAACCATGCTACTGCCTAAATTAATTAGGCCTAATTATACAATAGGTACTACCTTATGCAACACCGCAGTTCTCCTAAATCACATCTACATTTTGCCATGATAGGCACGTGTAAAATTAAATCTAATTAATCCCGCACACGGTAGATGTTATTAAAATCCATAACTGCAGTAACAAAGCACGTCCGCCTAAACCCACTTTCTGATTTGCACTAGCTGTAAACAAATCATGTTTTTTTTCAACAGCCTTTAATTGTTCACGTGACATCTTTGATGTCCACACCGGTGTTCTCTAGGGGCACACAATCCATTTCATAAAGATTCTCTCCCCTTTGATCCACCAATACAAAAGTTGCTTCCTCCTGATTCAACATTCAAAACAAAGCAGCCTGTTTCCTGCATTCTTCGAATTCGGGTCTCAATAACAAGCCGCCAATTCGTTTGATGTCGGAGAATTCTCAGTGTCTCCCGACTGTTCTGATCTCACCGACCAGAAGTAAACAACTTGCAGCTGTGAACACAGACTGTTTTCTGTAATTGTTATCATCTGATTGTTAACGACAGTGGATTTCATGAGAGTAGTCCATCTCACTCTTCTCCACTGTAAGTTCGATCCAGATGATTCATTCCTCTTCTTCAGGAGCTGGGTGTCTTGACAAGAATTCCGCTCCAACATTTTCCCTCCCCAGGTATATATTCCACTGTGAAATTGTAGGGTTGAAATAACAACGACCACCGCATCAAACGGGTGTTGAGTTTCTGAGAAGTAGCCAGGAACATCAGCGGCTGATGATCCGACTGGACCCGAAACTGAACTCCATACAAATAGGGCTGGAATTTTTGCACGGCCCATACGAGAGACAAGCACTCTCTCTCGGCGGTCGAATAATTCCTCTCAGCCTGGAGTAGTTTCTTGTTTGCGTATGCCACAGGTTTCAAATCCGAAGCATCGTCTTTCCCTTCCTGTAACAGGGCTGCCCCTATTCGAATCCCACTCGCATCCGTTCTCAACACAAATGGTTTGGAAAGGTCAGGGAGCTGTAATACAGGTTTGCTGATCAAGGCCTCCTTTAATTGACTATAGGCAGTCTCACATTCTGGTGTCCAAACGATTTGGTCCGGGAATCCCTTTTCCAAGGTTTCCGTCAATGGAGCTCCCATTTCAATAAAATGTGGGATAAATTTTTGGTAAAACCCACACAACGAGAGAAAGGATCTCACATCCTTCTTCGTTTTTGGCATTGGAGCACTTCTGATTTTTTCTCCTCCAGGGCCCTTTCTTTAGAGAATGGCACTGTGTAAACCTTTTGGCGAACAGGTTTATCAGTCAGTATCTCCTTATGAGACTCGAAAACCTGGGTAATCGTTTCCCTCTCCTGGGAAGTCAGATCAGGGTTCACTTGCACATCCCTATAGGTTTCCTGGTGTACCAAGGGATATTCCCTGCCCTCGTTGGTTCCCACTTCAGTCTCCACTGCAACTACCATTGCCATGAGGTGAGCTGCTTTGTCTCCGGGTCTCCCCTCATACTTCCGCAGGAGATTGATATGGAAAATCTTCGACTTTCCCCGGATCCGGATCTGATAGTTGGTTCTGGATATCACCCTTTCCACGGGAAATGGTCCTTGCCAACCTATCTCCAGTTTATTTTTTCCCGTTGGGAGTAGCAACAAGACTTTGTCTCCCACCTCCAGAGATCTGTCTTTAGACCTACGGTTGTAGTAAGCCGCATGTCTTTTTCTGGCCTTTTTCAAGTTTTGATTTGCTAGAGTCCATCCCTTGTGGAGTTTTTCTTTCAGTTCCTCCACGTATTTATAGGAAGAGATCACTTCTTCTGACGTCCCCTCTTCAGTCCAACTCCTCAACATGGCTTCCAACGGTCCTGTCATTGGACGACCAAACAGCAACGTAGTAGGAGGTAGTCCTGTTGAGCCATGCGGAACTTCCCGATAGGCAACAAGTGCTGATGGGATATATTCATCCAACCTATCCGGTTTTTCCTGTGCCAGTTTCCGGAGCATTGTCATCAACGTGCCGTTGAAACGCTCTACTTGTCCATTGGCTTGAGGGTGGTAAGGGCTGGTATATATGTGGTTAGAGTGGAACACCCTAAATACCTCCTCCATGAGTATTCCACAAAACTGAGACCCATTGTCCGTCAGAATTTGATCCGGAAAGACTAATCGGGTAAAGGCCTCCATCAGTGCGTCCGCCACTCATTTCGAGTCAATCATGGTCAATGGTATGGCTTCACCCCACATTGTACAGCAATCCACCATTGTGAGAATATACATGTTCCTCTTCCTTAGTCCTAGGAAGTGGACCCACGATATCGATGGCTACCCTCTCGAAAGGAGAGTTCATGATGGGCATCTCACCCAAGACCACCGGTGCTGTCCAGTGTTTCGGTGCCACCCTCTGGCACTCAGGGCATGACTTCACATACCGACGCACATCATCTGTCATTCCCGGCCAATAGTAATGGCAGGAAATTCGCTGCATGGTGGCGGCAATACCCATGTGTCCACTAAAGGAGATGGTATGCCCCATATGAAGAATCTGGGATCGGTGAGCTTTCGGGACGACCAACTGACCGTATAGGTTGTCTCCCCTTCCTGCTCTCCTGTAGAGTATCCTATTCTTCATGTAGTACTGCCCACGTCCTGGTGGATCAGCTCTTTTCTGCAGCTTTTTGTAGCAAGGACGTCAAGTAGCATCCTCACCTTGGGCAGTTCGTAGCTCCCCCGGCATTGGGTTAGTCACAATTGCTTCTGCCTCTTCCGTTCTCGTCTGAGAGCGAGTCTGCATTGCTCCCATATGGATTGGCTCCCTGGGCATTCCCAGAAAGACATACCGGCAACCGATGAGTACGGGGAAAATGGGATCGGTCAATACAGCGGCCTTGATTGTGCCGGTGACATACCTTGACCGAATCTCCACGTTAGCAATGGGCAACTTCATGGCCACAGCACTCTTCTGTGCAGGTTGTATCTCCATGGTCTCACCTGTGAATTGTTCTGGGTGTACCAGATCCGCAGAAATCACGGCCTCCCCGTCCAGTCCTGTGGCGTAAAAACACTCCACTTGACGACCGTTAACCACTACCAATTCCACTACAGGTGGTTTTTCCTGGTCTGGAGTCTTTTCCTCGGCCTCGACCTGTTTGGTGGGCTTCACCTTAGGTTACCCCGGGCACCCGACGAATTGAGAATCTCCTGACTTTCCCCTGCAGTCAACTAGCATTGTGCGTGTTTGACTTGCATTGGCTGCACTATTTCCCTGTCCTATATTTCCTAGTGCCGAACTTGAGTGAGCTCTCCTGGTGGCGAGCCTCCTTTGTTGACCTTGGCATTTTCCGTGACAACCACCTTGGAAGTCACTTGACATGCTGCAAAGTGAGGGCTCTTAGCCTTATTTGCAGTCCCTCGTATTGTGAGAGGGCGACTTACAAATTGAACACCACTTCTCCGACCACGGTCGTTTTGGTGTGGAGCTCGAAGTGCTCTTGCTACCCTCCTTCGTCTTCTCTGAACTATCCTCTGAGGTTTTTACATAAGGTTTCCCCTTCCTGGTTCCTGAGTTTTTGGCTTTCTTCCTGTCATGTTTCTCCTGACTTTTGGTGTTGGTGGAAAGGTTTTCCCTTGCCTCCCCACGTACCTCGACGAACCGTTCTGCTAATTTTGTCACGAGGTCAATATGTTCAGCTCCTTGTTCTCCCAGGAACGTCCTGAGAGGTTTCGACATTTTCTTCTTCAGCTGGTCGATCACCATGAGCTCTTCCAGACTCTCATAGTCATGTGCGAACCCAGCCAAATCCATCCACTTATGGAGATAGGATTTTAGACGCAAACAACTCTCCCGGTTCTCGTTTCGCTGCTAGAAATTTTTCCGGTAGGTATGTGACGTAACCTCGAATCGTTTCAGCAGAGCCGTCTTAAACTCATCGTAATTGTTCTCATGTCCTGGTGGCAGGCGAGAATAAACCTCATAGCCGGTCCCGCGTAATCCCTTGGATAGCTTAAGACACTATTTGTCACGGTCCAGACCCATAGCAACAGACATGGCCTCGAAGCGTTGAAGGTACTGGTCAATGTTCTCCTTGTCCTCCTCATAGATAGCGAGAGGAAACTTCATAGCGTGATAACTATGTCCACCTACTTGTGTTGAGCTGGGGAGAGAGGAACCTCCTACTGCTCCCTCAGTTTCCCCACTAGATTGTCTCTTCAGCTCGAGTTCCCGCATTCGGTACTCTTGCTCCCTTTTCTGAGCTTCCTGTTTAGCTTCCAATCTCTTAGCAGCCTGTTAAGCTTCCAGTTTCTTAGCTGCCTGCTCAGCTTCAAATTTCTTAGCTGCCTGCTCAGCTTCAAATTTCTTAGCTGCTTGCTCAGCTTAAAATTTCTTAGCTGCTTGCTCAGCTTCAAGTTCCAGCCTTCTAGTGGCTTGCTCAGCCTCAAGTTTCTTAGCAGCTTGCTCTAACTCCATCCTTCTCAATTTCCAACTCGGCCTTTCGATCTTCCCTTTCTGCTTGACGAAGCTCCCTCTCCACCTCCTGTACGTAATCTATTAGTGCAGAACCCGACATGCCCATTTCTTCCCCCTTTGCCCTTAGTTCTGCCGTAGTTAGTTTAGGAGTGGCCATATTTTAGAGAGGTCAGTCAGCAGGTTGAATATTAATTATCTCTAAACAAGTATATAGTTAATGACTAATTAACAGGTATCTATATATTTAACCACACAGCACAACACAACACAATCACTCAGCGACAAGAGTAGAATTAGGACCACAGACCTAAGTAGACGTGTGAAGTGTGAACAGGCAAGATATG
Source organism: Cepaea nemoralis (assembly GCA_014155875.1). NCBI lineage: Eukaryota > Metazoa > Mollusca > Gastropoda > Stylommatophora > Helicidae > Cepaea > Cepaea nemoralis. The sequence continues at coordinate 46,594 of JACEFZ010015543.1, forward strand.
TGTCTTAACCCCTATCCACATTCACTCTAGCTGGATCCTCACTAATATGATATCTCAGTCCTGCAACTAAGGATCCCGTGTCGAGAAATCCCGTGTCGAAAGATCCCCCTTTGTCGAGAGATCCCGCTGTCCAAAGGTCACGTTTACGAGAGATCCCGCTGTCCAAAGATCACGTTTACGATCCCCCAATAATGTCGAGAATTCGTTTAAAGTGTCGTCCCTGGAGTGAGGGGAGTCAACACCCACATTATATTTACCCCCTTATCAATTTCCTGGAGAATCCACTAACTTCCGTCCACCACACTCCTTCGGTTCATGGACACCTCTTTCTCTCTCTCTCTCTCTTTCTATCACTGCCTGATCATGCCCCCTCTCATTCTTCCCCAACGCAACATACTCAACAACTCTGGCTTCTAAAAATTAATACCAATTAATTTATTAAAAGAAAAGTGTAATGTATGTGAGACGTGTATGCGAAGAAAATGTGTGTTGTATATTCTAGTGTAAATGTAGAACTCAGACCACAAAGCTCAGGATCAGAGTCCACTCATCATGGCAAGGATTACATGACATCACAAGAATCAGCACAATGGACCTCACCAAACGCTGCGTCTCTCCCGCCAGACATTGTCCACCTCCAGGAGCTTTCGATAACCACGAGGCATGATCCCCACTCAAATATACAGTCTGGGACTGATACTATTTTGTTCCTAAAAAAAAACTGTTCCTAATAGTTTATAGAAACTGAGACCACACAATTCCTGCACAGTGAAAAGCGGAACACTGTCCCATGAACATGACATTCTTCCTTCATACGAAATGTTCTAAAGTTTTCACTCTTAAAACAGTCATTGTACATAGTCTCAGATAGATCTCTTAATTTCCCAGATAAAGTCTTGATGTTCTGATATCCTTGTTAAGTGGAACAAACACTCTCCAATGTTTTGGTTTCATGTAGTGTGAAAATCAATCCTTACTGTTCTAGTAATAAGTGGAATGAACATCCATCACCACTGGTTTATTCACGAATGGTATGAATACCAAAACCCATTACTTGGTTGCTGTCCACAGGTAGTGTGAAATAGTCTCACTACTGTTCTCAGTATTTATCCTGTAGGATACTTATACTATTCAGCTCCACCGAGCAATGTTTTATCAACCTTTTCTAGCATAGGCCCAGTGAGAAAGTTGCTGACCAATCTTCCTGCACCAAAAATATCGGGGATCTGAATTTTCAATGTTTCTGTGTTTTTCATCCCAACCAGAGGGAACCTGTAAAATAGAGAACACATCTGGTGAGAGCCACCCCGTCACTGATCCTTATTAGATGAGCGTAGGCCACCGGCCTCACTCAGAAAAATACAGTGAACCAAACCCTGTGAGGGACAGATGAGCTCATCACATAGGTCTTCATCAGGCCAAGACAAGAAAAAAAAAAACCAACAAACAGAGTGCGGAACCCCCAGGGAGCACCCCACTGGAAGATCCCACTATTGGATAATTTCCCCGTCTCCCAATTATCCCCCATTACTCTATTCTCAACTAGCAGAGCTATCATCACTTCACTACTCTATTCTCAACTAACAGAGCTAATCATCACTTCACTACTCTATTCTCAACTAACAGAGCTAATCATCACTTCACTACTATATTCTCAACTAACAGAGCTAATCATCACACTCTAGCTAGTTTCAACCATGCTACTGCCTAAATTAATTAGGCCTAATTATACAATAGGTACTACCTTATGCAACACCGCAGTTCTCCTAAATCACATCTACATTTTGCCATGATAGGCACGTGTAAAATTAAATCTAATTAATCCCGCACACGGTAGATGTTATTAAAATCCATAACTGCAGTAACAAAGCACGTCCGCCTAAACCCACTTTCTGATTTGCACTAGCTGTAAACAAATCATGTTTTTTTTCAACAGCCTTTAATTGTTCACGTGACATCTTTGATGTCCACACCGGTGTTCTCTAGGGGCACACAATCCATTTCATAAAGATTCTCTCCCCTTTGATCCACCAATACAAAAGTTGCTTCCTCCTGATTCAACATTCAAAACAAAGCAGCCTGTTTCCTGCATTCTTCGAATTCGGGTCTCAATAACAAGCCGCCAATTCGTTTGATGTCGGAGAATTCTCAGGGTCTCCCGACTGTTCTGATCTCACCGACCAGAAGTAAACAACTTGCAGCTGTGAACACAGACTGTTTTCTGTAATTTTTATCATCTGATTGTTAACGACAGTGGATTTCATGACACTCATACAGATACGTGCTACCAAATATGCTCAAGGCTCGAGCCGCGTGTAGACGAAGCCGGGGCATCTCTTCAGGAATTAAACGAGAAACTGCAGGCTCCACAGTGTCGTACTTTGCCTTTAATGTTCCATTACACTGCAGCTCTATTACCTCTTTCTGCAAATTTACAGGTGCAGTTTCCACATCTATGGCAAATGGATTACGAAACAGCTTGAAATTACTTTTCTGTGCTTCAAAGTTACTTAAGCGCTGTGCGAACTCGGCGCGAAGTAAGTTAAGTTTTTCAGCAAAGTGTGCATTGAGAAACACCATAGAGTTGACTTGATTTAACATTGCTTGTCAGCAAGAAAAGTGAGATAGGTTGCATTGGTGCATTTGTGTCTCCCATAAGCGCAGCTTCACTTGAAATGCCTTCACTGCATCATGCATATCAGTGATAAAGTGATCCCGTTCCTGGAGCTGCAGGTTCAAGTCGTTGAGATGAGTGGTTGTATCAGACAGAAACTCCAACTCACATTTCCACGTTTTATCCCAAAAATCTGGAATCTTTTCCTTTACTGTCCGTGAATTAACAGATTTCTTCGATCAGCTGGAAAAATGTACTGAGAACTTTCCCCCGACTTAGCCACCGCACCTCTGTATGCTAAGGCATGTCGCCGAATGCATTACATCTTCCATGTTGAGGACTTTACCACACAGCGATCCTTGGTGTATGATGCAGTGATATGCTATAAAATTACCAGCACAGTTCTCCTGCATCCTTCCAACTAGTCCACTTTTCCCGCCACATATCGCCGGTGCTCCATCTGTTGTCAGCCCAACGAGTCTGTCCTAAGGCATGTCCATGTTGGTTTAACGTTGACTTACGTTGTCAAAAATGTCTTTTCATGTCGTTGCCCCATACATGAATTTCATGTCCAATATTTCTTCTGTAACATTCAAACTGGAGTCCACTCTACGGATGAAGATGGCGAGCTATGCATTGTCAGTCGTGTCATTACTTTCATCTACAGCAAGGGAGAATGCAACAAAGTCTTTGCCTTTTTCGATCAGCTGTGTTTTCACATCAGTGACCATCTCACAAACCGGATCAACAACCGTATTTCTGCTAAGGTTTACCTTCGCAAACATCTGCTTTTTGTCTGAACACAAGACTTCCCACACTTTCATCATGCAGCGCTTCATAAACTCTCCTTCTGTAAATGGTTGGCCTGATTTTGCGCTCTCCTCCGCCACAATAAAACTTGTTTTCACAGCAGCTTCAGTTTGTGATTTTGCTTTGGTGAAAAACATCTGCTGTTATATTAGATACCTCTTAAATTCTTCTACCTTCTGTAGCTTCTGCTCTGCATTCAGGCTGTTTAATTTGTCTTGATGTTTAGTCTCGTAGTGCCGTCTCAGATTACACTCTTTGATCACAGCCACATTATCTCAACAAATTAGACACACAGGTTTACTGCCATTTCAGTAAACATATAATCAGCCTCCCAGGGGTTTTGAAAGGCTCTGTTTTCAGAATCAACTTTTCTCTTGGCCATTTTGTAGGTTAGCTTTGACTTCACAAAGATTGGACACTGGAGTGTCTAGTTGGTCGTGCGTCGAAGTACACTTGTTCCTGCAGCGAAGCGCCGTCGTCATTTGGAGGCGACAGGTTCGATCCCGGTTGGTAGCTATTATAGCTTTCAAATTTTATGTTATCTAGTACGTCTTCTAATCTCTATTTCCTTCTTCTTCTGTGAGTGCCAAATAATACTATGTGTGTCCATTTATGTAATCGTCTTAGTGGCCTCAACGGTTCTTCCCATTTATTTCTTCTGCTAGCGTGGAATGTTGGGCGGCGCTACCCAAACCCGACACCCTGCATTGTGCCAACGGCTTCGGGCGGAAGAGCGCAATTGGGAGGGTACAAGCATTATCCTGATGCGAGGAAATGCAACCAAAAGACAAAATGTCATGGCAGGGCAGAACAGGCCCTAAGCCTTGGTTGGCAGCTGGTCTAGGATCGAAGCTCCGACAGGTGGACAGTTAGAGCATTGCTGCTGATCCGGCAGCTTCTGCAGCTTGTCTTGTTCCAGGTGTATTGCTGTTATCTTTCCTCTGGAGTTATCTGGACAGGCCGAGAAAGGGATCATGCTGCATCGGCAACACATGTTCTCCATATTTTAGCCCAGGCTTTGTGTTATGGAGAGGTATTATTCCATCTCTGGTCTTAACCGGTCTCGGAATCAAAACGAGAGGTAGTAGTTACGGGTTATAAGTCCTTGTCAATTGGCGTAGACATGGGGCGCCAGGGATTGCCTCTGACGGTGGGAGACACCTTACAGGTGTCACTGATCAGCTACTGCCCGCCTCAAGTTTGACAGCCCCCGGCCAGTTGGGTGCTGATCCGCCACAGCATGCCTGCTTCAATAGGTGCATGGGGCTAGGACAAAATCTGATTCTCAGGCTGTAAAACCAATGCACCCGATATTACTAAAAAGGAAAATGAAAACCTCAAGCTACGGCACGCAGCCTGGAACGTAAGAACCATGTGTCCAAGATTTTCCACTGACATGACAAATATTGACTTTGTGAGAAAAACGGCTGTGATTGATGCCGAACTCAATCGTCATAACATTGATATTGCTGGCCTGCAAGAGACTCGCCTCGCCGAGGAAGGGTCACTCAGGGAAAACAATTACACCTCTTGGGGGGGGGGGGGGGGTAGAGAGCAGGCGTAAAAAGGGAAACATGGTGTGGGCTTTGCAGTGAAGAATTCGCTACTGGGAATGATTGAAATTCCACTGGAGGTAATGAAAGACTATTATCCCTGCACTTGGCAACCTCTTATGGTTTTGCCACCATTATGACTGCATATGCACAGACACTCACTTCCCCTGATGATGTGAAGGATTCTTTCTATGAGGAGTTAGACTCCGTGATCAAGGCAGTTCCAACATCCGACTATATTTAAATGCTCAGTGATTTCAAAGCTCGTGTGGGTAAGAACTCGATTTCATGGCCAGTGGGCCTTGGAAAATATAACATGAATGAAAATGGGCAAAGGCTGCTGGAGCATTGCGCCCGAAATGGCTTATGTATTACAAACCTCTTTTTTTTAAACAAAAGAGCTACATAAGATAATATGGAAACATCCAAGATCCGGCCATTGCATCAGCTGGACTTACCATCACACGGAGACAACATCTGAACCAAATACCATTAACTCGAAGTTACCACAGTGCTGACTGTGATACGGATCATTCTTTGGTTGTTGCAAGGGTTAGACTGAGACCAAAGAGAATCTACACAGCTAAACACAAATCTAGCCCCAGGATTAATATTATTAACACCCACGATACTGATAAGTGCTTTGAGTTCCAACAGTAACTTGAAGACGGTTTCACTGATACATCAGAAAATTTACAGCAAGGTACAAGAGGAACATGATGAAATGAGATGAGATGAGTGAAAAGTGGGGTAAACATAAGGAAACTCTTTATAAAACAGCGGTAGGGGTTTACGGCACTGTGGATCATAAGAGGCAGGACTGGTTTGAGGGAAACAGCCAGAAACTTTAGCTCTTGATTGATAAAAAGAAAATAGCCCTCTTAAGAAACAAGGAAAGAACAACACGTAACATTCTCATTGAGCTGAAGCAAGCTAGGAAGGGTGTGCAAAAGGCTGCCAGGCAGTGTTCAAATGACTATTGGATCAATTTATGTGAGTTCATTCAAAATGCAAGTGCTAAGGGAAACATCAGAAGTATGTATGAGGGGATAAAGAAAGCCTGTGGTCCAATGATCAAAAGAAGTGCACCATTGAAAACCTTTACTGGAGAAATTATCCCTGATAAGAAACAGCAGATGGATAGATGGGTAGAGCACTATTTTGAGCTTTACTCAAGTGAGACCAAACTAGCGGATCATACCCTCAACGCCATGGAGGTCCTACCAACTCTGGACCATCTGGACACATTTCCCACCATAATAGAAGTTAAGTGTGCTATAAATGAACTTGCATCTGGCAAGGCCCCAGGTAAGGATGGAATTCCAATAGAGGTTATCAGGAGTTGGAAAGACACACTCACTCTACAGATCCACCAGCTAATAGAGCTATGCTGGTGAGAAGAACAAGTCCCAGCGGATTTCAAAGATTCAAGCATCATAACACTGTACAAGAACAAGGGCGATCGGAGTGACTGCAACAACTATAGGGGTATCTCACTTCTGTGTATTGTTGGGAAAGTATTTGCCGGAATTGTTCTGCGCAGACTTCTAGTCCTAGGAGATCAAGTCTAACTCGAATCACAGTGTGGCTTACGACACAACCGGTCTACCATTGATATGATATTCTCATTGCGACAAATGCAAGGAATATGCCGGGAACAGAATCAGCCACTGTTTATTGCCTTCATCGACCTCACAAAGGCATTTGTCAGTCGTGAGGGTCTGTTCAAGGTACTAAAGAAGATTTGGCTGCACACCAACTCTTGTGTCCATTGTGGAATCGTTCCACACAGGCATGAAGGGTATAATCAAGTTTGATGGTGCAACTTCATGAAGAGTTTGAAATCAAGAGTGGAGTTAAGCAAGGTTGTGTACTAGCTCCCACCCTCTTTGAAATATACTTTTCACTTCAACTGAAATATGCCTTTCGTGATCAGGATGGTGGTATATACATTCACTCACTATCTGATAGGCGGCCTCTATAATGCTCAGAGATTGAAGGCCAAGATCAAAATTAGGAGGGTACTGATCAGAGAGTTGCTTTTTGAAGAACTGCTGCAATTACCACTCATTCTGAGGATGAATTACAACGTCTACTATCTGCATTCTCTAATGCTTGTTCTGAATTTGGTTTAACAATTAGCAAAAAGAAGACACAGATTATGTCACAAGGTGCACATGGGGTACCATCAATCTTTATTGACGACGCCGAACTAGAGATGATTGACCATTTTACATATCTAGGATCAGTGGTAAATAGCAAATTATCCCTAGATCAGGAAATCGAAATCAACATCCGGATTGGTAAGGCAGCAACAACAATGAACAGGTTAAGAAAAAGAGTCTGGGAGAACAGGAAGCTTACTGCCAAAACAAAAGTCCTTGTCTATCAAGCCTGTGTCCTTAGTACTCTTATTTATGGCAATGAAGCCTGGACAACTTACGTACACCAAAAGATACGTTTAAACAGCTTTTATATGCGGTCTCTGCGAAGAATACTTGGTATTAAGTGGCAAGACAAAATCACAAATACTGAAGTCTTGGAAAGATCAGGTTGTGTGACGGTTTATTCCATGCTCAGTCTTCGTTGACTTAGATGGATAGGACACGTTGGGAGGATGGATGATGGTAGAATACCAAAGGACATCTTTTTGGTGAATTACAAATTGGTAAGAGATCTCAGGGTCGGCCTCTACTACGATACAAAGATGTGTGTAAGCGGGACATGATTGATACAGGCATTGATAATGCACATTGGAAGCAAGTCGCCGCTGAACGTGTTGCGTGGAGGGCAAATATCAGAAATGGAATGAAGACAAAAGAGAAAATTATTGCAGATAAGTCGCACACTGAGCGTGTGAGACGTAAGATGGTGCATGATGGTGAAAATGACCATGTGTTCACATGCATCCACTGCGGACGAACAGTTAAGCGCGAATTAGCCTTATCAGTCACATTCGCCACCGCCGTGGGTTGTAGTTATGCCTGTTTGAAGTACAACAAACTATCGTCTGTCAAGACGGCAAGGTACCAATGCTGTTTTCCTGCCAGTGTACTTTGTGTCTGTGCTTGTTGTGTTTTGTACTACCTATTACGTACCTGTTCTTGGGTACAGTTAACATCATCATGTGACATTCCGATAAACATGGACGGACATGTTTCACCATCTCATACGATCACCAGAGTCGTTGATCAGCTCCGTTGTTTTTTTTATTTTATTTTTTTTTTTTTGGGGGGGGGGGGGGGGGTCTTGATTATGCCAAGTGGCCTAGCCATCTAGATAATTACCTTTCTGCCTTTCCCTTGTTCTTTTCCCCTCAGTCTTCTCAGTTGTCACCAAGTTCTCTAGTTTATTTCTTTTCATAACGTGCCCTTCTTGACAGTCTATGTCTAATTTTCTCAAATCAGTTGACGGTGTTCATCTGCTTCTTGTAAGACTTGCTCATGGTCTAGGTATCAGTTATATAAAGCAGACACTGTGGCCGAGGTGTGAAGTGTATGCCCTCACACAATCTAGACCACCACCTACAAGTTAGTGTGACTAGTTCCCTTCCACATCGCCTGTCTTATCTAGACAACTCCCAGAAAATTCTTAAAAGTTGTCTGATGAAAAAAGGTTAGTTGCCTATACCTTACAGAACGTCGCAGTCACCGCCAGCATTATTGGCGGCTTGTGATTTCTTGGCAAATATACGTTCAGTCATTCGCCATTGCTTTATGAACGACCGGTCCTCATGCTATTTTATAAAAACCAACGCAATATTCGGTCTGCTGCTAAATCGCCCGTATGCGGGATTACGGATATCGTTCGTAGCCCCACCGCCACAGCACGAGATACGTGTCATTGGTATATCGTCCCGTATAGGGTTAAGTTTTCAGTGTAATAATACACGCGCCGATATTTTCTTTTCTTTCAAAGCTTCTGTAATTCTACACAACCTAGTATCTCTGAATCGCTTAACCAGTCCGTGTTATGTAAATAATTGTTTATACTACGGTCTGTCTGTCGCATTAAACAATCGGCTCCGTGATATTACAATCTGCTGATGCCATTAAACATCTCTTCAATAGACTACCTCTACACTATTAATCTAACTCACCCACCTCGCTGACTACTTTCCATTTCTACCTGCCAATTCTGCTCATCCGTGACCTTGTTGACTCCGTTTTCAGCGCTGTTATTACCTTCCTCGATGTGTTCTATATTTTTTATGTACTGCGGATTAGCAAATACAGGCTAGGGCCTTTTGTCAGTATTCATGCCATCGGCCCTGTTTGTAACATCTGAAATGGTTTATTCATTGACAACGAACGTATTCACCTTTCATTTGTGGGTATGTGGCTGTCAACATCAAAACTGTGGATAATACGCGTGTCTAAGAGATGCAAATCCCACTGCGGGTACCCAGTGGTGGCGTTATGAAATGACTGCGACAGCCAGATATTGGCAAGTGTGCTGACGAGTGAAAGTCCCGTGTGAGAGCCCACATACAGCAACAGCGGTACGAAACATGTAGTGTTGACACAGGCGCCCGGTGACGTGTATGATAACAAGTATTGTCCGGGCCGTGTCATGATTTATCCGACATATAGCCGCCCCAAGCGGAATCTTCGCTGAAAACGTCACAGGTGTCGCCTGGTCATGTGAACTGGCGACATTTCAGTCATTACATATCCAGCAACATAATAGACAGCGTGCACTTCTTCGCCTTCTTCTTGTGTCCTGAAAGTCATGTTTGACAACTGTGAAGTGATTTCTCGCGACATTTCAACGGTCTCGAGATTTCCCTGCAGTTATTCGTCATCATCATGTGTCATACCGGTATGCGGGGGAAGGGTTATGTTTGGACATTCTCACACGATTACCAGTCTTGAGTTATATCTATTTTCTTGTCTTGATCATGCCACGTGACCAAACCATCAATATAGTAAGAACTCAATCACGAGTGACATAACGGACATTGCGGCTTTAACCTTCGTCAGCTCACAAATAATAAAACCATGTCTTCCTAATCAAACTGTCATTTATTTGCATCCGTTCTATCAGATTTTCTCCTGCGTTTCTTACTAATAAACGTACGTCAACAACAACAGCAGCAGCAACAAACAACAACAACAACAACAACAACAACATATCTTTCATTCTCTACTTTCCTTCTTTTTCGTGAAATCTCCAAATATTATTTTGACTTCTTATAATATGGTTTCAAAGATCGACATGTCCACATCTGCGTATTTCTACTTCTAGAGTTTGTTGTTGGTGTATATCATCATCATCATCATCATCATCATCAAGTGCCCTGCCAGCAGTTGACTCTGTACAGATCTCGGACCTTGGTTTTCTGGACCAACTCTGTTGATAATATTCCTCCATGTCAACATCTAAATCTATTCAGCATCATTTCTCTGGGTCTGCCTCCGCGTCTCTTCTGCTCGATCTTTCCAGTTATCACGATATTCTCCAATGCCTCTCTCCTCATCACATGACCAAAGAAAGCTGCTTGTCTCTTTCTTACTGTTGTATATAATGTTCCAGTTTCATTAGTCTCTCTTTCTCTCTCTCTCTCTCTCTCTCTCTCTCTCTCTCTCTCTCTCTCTCTCTCTCTCTCTCTCTCTCTCTCTCTCTCTCTCTCTCTCTCTCTCTCCCTCTCAGGCAATCGTCTTTAATTACTCTTGCAGACCAGGGAATAAGCAACATTCGTCTCAGGAACCACATCTATGTTGCTTCCAAGTTCTTCATAATTTGTTCATTTGCATTCCAAGATTCATTGCCATACAGCAAAACAGGCTCTATATAGCATTTAGGCACTCTCTTTCTTACATTCAATGAAAGTGGCTTATTTCACAAGGTACACTTCATTTTCTGAAATGCAGCCTTTACTTGCCATAATCTGCTCTTAATCTCTGTTGTGCATCTTCCATCTGATGTTATAAATGACCCTAGATATTTAAAATTACCCGCTTGGTTAATAATTGTCCCTTCGTTTTTCTGTTTCACATTTTTGTGTCACCTCTCAAACATTTGAAGAATGGAAATATGTATTTATAGCTATACCTAAAAGAACTGGAGCAACTGAATGCGAAGATTTTCGTACGATTAACCTCATAAATCATGTCACTGAGCTTCTACTCAGAATTATAAAGAACAGAACAAGGAAGAAAATAAAAATGGAAATTGGTGAAGAACAGTATGGATTTGTGGAAGGAAAAGATACAAACAATGCAATATATACATTACGAATCTCTATTAGAAAGATCAGTAGAGACAAAGAAAGTGTGTGCTTCATAGATTATACTAAGGCATTTGATAAAGTAAAACATTATGAAGTGATTAAAAATGTTGGAAGATATTAACATTGATGGAAAAGATCTGAGAATAATAAAAAATATTTACTGGAACCAAATAGCGGCAATTAAAATGGGAAATAAAGAAGGAAATTATGAACGCATAAAGTTGAGAGTAAGAAAAGGATGTATTTTTTCACCGGATCTCTTCTCCCTATATAGCGAAGTAATAATGAGAGAGATCAAAGAAACGCCAGGAATAGCATTCGGAGGTTATAATATAAATAATATACTCTATATAGATGACACAGTATTGATAGCGGATAACGCAACAGATCTACAACAATTGTTGGACATTGTAGTAACAGAGAGTGCAAAGAAAGGACTCTCCTTGAATATCAAGAAAACAGTAACAATGGTGATATCAAAGAAACAGGTGACACCCAAATGTGAAATAGAGATAGAAGGGAAAATTCTTCAACAAGTGGATGGTTTGAAATATCTAGGGACATTTATAACATCGAATGGAAGATGCACAACAGAGACTAAGAGCAGAATATGGCAAGTAAAGGCTGCATTTCAGAAAATGAAGAATATTTTATGCTATAAGTCATTATCATTGAATGTAAGAAAGAGAATGCTGAAGTGCTATCTAGAACCTGTTTTGCTGTATGGCTGCGAATCTTGGAATGTAAATGAACAAATTAGGAAGAGATTGAAACCAACAGAGATGTGGTTCGTTAGACGAATGTTGCGTATTCCTTGGACTGCCAGAGTAACTAACAACGACTGCCTGAAAGAGGCTAATGAAACTAGAATAGAACATTCTATACAACAATAAGTGCAAGACAAACAGCTTATTTTGGTCATGTGATGAGAAGAGATGCGTTGGGGAACATCGTGACAACTGGAAAGATCGAGGGGAAGAGAGGCAGAGGCAGACCAAGATAAATGATGCTGGATTGATTGCGACGGTGGCATGGAGGAATATCAACCGCAGAGTTGATCCAGAAAACCAAGGACCGAGATCTGTGGAGAGTCATGAACGCCTACGCCAGTCGGCATGGTACTTGTTGATGATGATTTGATTTGCTTTATGTCACCATCGTTACTATTTTCTTGATATCCAACGAGAGTACTTTCTTTGCACTCTCTGTTACAACAATTTCCAACAATGGTTGTAGATCTTTTGCATTATCTGCCAAAAATACTGTGTCTTCTGCATAGCATTTATTGTTAATATGATAACCTCCGATTAGTTTTCCTGGCCTCTCATTGATCTCTCTCATTATGACTTCGCTATATAGGGAGAAGAGATTCGGTGACAGGATACATCCCTGTCGTACTCCTAGCTGTATTTGTTCATAATTGCCCCTTTTATTTCCCATTTTAATTGCTGCTACTTGGTTCCATTACCGGTCTCTGTGGCTAAAGGGCTTGCGAACGCGGTTTGTAAGCCCGTATACCCGGGTTCGAAACACGGCGGTGCTGGTTTTTTCGAAAAAGGTATAGAGACCTGTCGTTCGAAAGCAATGGCAAACTACTGAACGTAACACTTGCCTAGTACATCAACAGCAGCTGAAAATGCTGGTGTTGACTGCAACGTCCCGTAAGGGATACGCAACAAAAATTTTTTTTGGTTCCATTAAGTCTTGGGAAGATAATGTGGTGGTTTCCCCTTGCCTTCCACTATGGTGCTATGTAGTTTTGCTGTATGCCAGTGAATTTTGGAATGTAAATGAACAAATTAAGAAGAAATTAGAAGCAACAGAGATGTGGTTCCTGAGAAAAATGTGGCGAATTCTTTGGACTGCCAGATTAACTAACAACGACTGCCTGAGACAGACTAATGAAACTAGAACATTATATACAACAATAGGAAAGAGACAAACAGCTTTCTTCGGTCATGTGATGAGAAGAGAGGCATTTGAGAACATCGTGACAACTGGAAAGATCGAGGGTAAGAGAGGCAGAGGCAGACCAAAAGAAATGATGCTGGATGGATTGAGACGGTGGCATGGAGGAATACCATCAGCAGAGTTGATCCAGAACATCAAAGACCGAGATCTGTGGAGAGCCATGAATGCCTACGCTAGCTGGCAGGGCACTTGATGATGATGATTACTTGGTTCCAGTAAATATTCTTTATTATTCTTAGATCTATCCCAGTCAATGATAATATATTCCAGTCATTGCTGTACTTTCTCAAATTCTCATTATTTTACTTTCTCAAATGCCTTAGTATAATCTATGAATCACAAATATGTCTTTCTGTGTCTCTTTTGATCTTTCTATTAGTGTCTGTAATGTATTTATTGCCGGTCTCCCTGGCATAGGTGTTAAACGACTTTCTCCGTAATCCCGTTTATCCACGTAGGGTAACGCAGCTCGAGAGAATTGGAAGCTGTTTTCGCCGCGTTGGTAACTTACGGGATAAGTAGAAAGCAATGGCAAACTACTGAGCGTAATCTTGCCAAGAAATCAACGACAGCGGTAAAATGCTGGCGTTGAAAGCGATGTCCTGTAAAGGATATGCGAAAAAAGAAAATGTATTTATTGCATTGTTTGTAACCTTTCCTTTCACAAATCCATATTGTTCTTCACCAATTTCCATTTTTATTTTCTTTCATTATAATTCTGGGTACTTTTGCCTTAATTCACCCCAAACAAACGGAATCCCAGGGTATGACGTCACATCCAGGGGTTCCCTGTGTTGCGCCGTAGCTCGGTGCGCAATTTTATCGGTGTGCAACAGTTGCTCTCGGCGACATCCCCCCAACTGTAACTGTCAAAATTAACTGGCAAAATGAAATGCTTGTTAACTCTTGAGACCAGCAGTATACGAAAAGAATGATGATGATCTGTCTGTACGGGAGACGCGAGGCCTTGCAGCCATGTGCGCCTTGCCTTAGCGGAAGGATGTCCTGCCGACATATATGGTGAATGTCGTCGTCGTCATCTCCATCTATCGTGACGCTCATTACGCTTCTTCTTCTTCTTCTTCTTCTTCTTCTTCTTCTTCTTCTTCTTCTTCTTCTTCTTCTTCTTCTTCTTCTTCTTCTTCTTCTTCTTCTTCTTCTTCGATCATTCTTTTCTTTTGGTGGTATGTAATGGGCACATCAGGCTGTCCTTCTTTGGCTCCTTCCTTAGCCAATTGATCAGATCTGTCGTTTCCGGGTATGTCACAGAAAAGCAACGCTACTCTGCTTGTCGTGGACAGCTGCTGCTGCCAGTTCCAGAAAACTCATGGCACACACACACACACACACACACACACACACACACACACACACGCACGCACAGAGAGAGAGAGAGAGAGAGAGAGAGAGAGAGAGAGAGAGAGAGAAACGGTTGCCAAAGACAAAGAAACAGTGGGGCACTTGAAACGCACTGGCACGCACTATATCCGAACACAGAGGAGATCACCGAGGTGCTAAATATAGCTGGTGACTCTAAATATAGCTGGTGACGTTTGTTTGGGGTGAATTAAGACAAAAGTACCTATTTCTGAGTAGAAGCTTGGTGACATGGTTTCTGAGGTTATTTGTACGAAAATCTTCGAATCCAATTGCTCCTGGTCTTTTTGGTACAGCTATAAATACAGATTTCAATATATCGCTTGGTATATATCCACTTCTATAAATATCATTCAACATTTTGGTTAATATATCTACCCCAAATTCTCCCAGGACTTCTAATTCTTCTATTGTGATTCAATCTGGCCCAGCTGTTTTTCCTTTCTTCATATGTTTGACAGCGTCATCGACTTCTTCTTTTAGAATAGGTGGACCTTCTAACTTACTTTCTTCTGTTAATTCTTCCCTTTCTCCATCATATAATTCTCTTATATTCTCACTCCATCTCGTCATTATAGCACCTTCCTCCAATAATCCGATAACTTTCATGTTTTTGATTTCAAACACCCGGTATTTATTTATTTTTATTCCAGTGAGTTCACTGATTTATCTGTGCATAGTTTTGTATATACTTGAATAATATGTATATGTTTTGATTTTCTCAAATAATTCAAAAACGACTGGTTGATTTAACTATCTCTTCGTCAACAGTAGTTTCTTGTTCATGTTTATCACTTCTTGAACAAATGGTTTTATGTTTGCAGCGTGAACAGATGTTCAAACGTTGAAACGTTGTCAGTGGAGTGGGCTATACCTCTTCTTTCTGTTATCCTCTACTGGAGCATCAATCCTCAACAAATACACGTCAAGCCGTCATATCCTTTTGCTCTCTCGCGCAGCTCCATCCATGTCCTACCAATATTATCTGCGTCTCCGTGGCAGACATTCGATGGATTTTCTGCCTTCCTTTTTCGAAGTCTACTCTATTGACCATACAGGAAAAAATCGTTTGTTTCCAGAAATAACACTTTGAGGTTGAGTAGAATTTTAGCCAGCTCTGCTTCCATGAATCAATAATGTAAGCAGTCAAGCTATCTGTAACTGACTACGTTCACCTCTTGTACTTTTTGTCCAATACAGTTATCTGAATTAATTTTCCCTATTCACTAGATGTCATTACGGTGCTTTAGCTACGCTCATGCTTTCGATACATTTCTTGTTGTGAGATGTTACTGATATGCACAACTGTCTTATATTTCATTCACTTATTTAATACATATTTCAATTGTGTCAAACCTGGCTTGTATAAGGGGCCGGATATGTATTCGCAGCACTGCAGTTGATTTTGACCCTCATATCATGTGCATCTTGTTTCATTTATTTTGTACCATCTGCACATTTATGCTTCTCTATGTCGTTAATATTTTCCTCTATCTAGACTTGTAGTTCATCTTTACAGAGTGAATTGTTTCAGTTTAAAGAATCTCAGAATGTTACCTGTTAGATGCAACTTTACAGTAGATGTTCATTTGAGAGCTATAATTTAACGCATACTGCAACGATTAATTAATAGTTACTTGTATTATTTCTGTTTCACTAAAGAATAATTGTGCTTTTGTTTTAATTGCACTTTGTGCAATTAAATCTCTCGTGAGCTATATACATATACTAATTGTGTTCTCTCGTGAAATATATACATATACAAATGGTGCTCTCTCGTGAGCTATATACACATATGCAAAGGAGAGGGGAGTTGCTTTCTTAAAATTTAAAATTTCTTTAAAACATCCACAGACAGTTTATATTTCGGTCGTTTCAATGATGGTTATTGTACCATGTACATGTTTCCGTAATACGTGGCGCAGGTCTTTGAGCTTTGCCTGTCGCTACATTGTGGCGTAGGTCGCGTCTCCAGCAGGATAATGAGTTAATCCCTGACTTCTCCCCACTTCAGATCTTTTGTTCCGCGATGATACAATCCTATTAGCATCCATCAGGTACCGCAGACTTGAAAGCACCCACGCCAAGGACAGGCCAACGATTATTTCAGCTATCAAGGCACACGATTTGTTAATTACAACAACAGCGCAGCAATATCAATAATAGAACATTACCGAACGGTCTCCAAAAATGACACCCTTTGGACTATCTTATGTTCCTAGCTAGCAAAATCATGGGGCCAAGAGGAGTAATCCGCCAATCCTTGTAATCAAAATGAATTCGCATGGGAGGCGTCGTAATGCCGTGTCTTACGCGAGTTCCGCGTGGCAAGTGAGAATAATTTCCCTTTTATTGAAATTACCTCACGTGGTGTGCACGCATTGACATGTGGCCAGATTGGAAGCCAGATCTGGATTAGAATAAAAATTAATGGTTGCATTTTAGTGAGGTTTCTACCAAATGTATCATAGAGGCACCGTCATGTTTTTAGTGAGGTTTCTACCAAATGTATCATAGAGGCACCGTAATGGTTTTAGTGAGGTTTCTACCAAATGTATCATAGAGGCACCGTAATGTTTTCTTCCGTTTGTTGTGTTCTGCGGGGCTTTGAAGTTTAACTTTTTGATATCAGTGGTGAAAAGAGAAACCATATGTCTGACATCTGCGGCTATCATTTATAAACAAGGAGACACAGTGGGTGAGAGAGGCGTGGCTACGCGCCGTGACACCGGTCGTTCAGCAGGGTTAACCCGTGATTTATGACGGAGAATCGAGGTCACTGTACTAGGGACAAGTATATAAGTGCTCGGTATCTCCGTGCAGAAGGTGGAGATAGTGGATGATGATTATCCTGGTAACATGCTCTTGCTGGTTACCTAAAAGTCAAGCCCACACTGGTTGGGGGGGGGGGGGGGGAGTGGTGATTTATTTCAACCAGATCCGTACCCAGTGCCCCCTCCAACAGTTCCTTATTCAAAGTCCCACTGAAACAGGTGAATACATGTCCCACTCAAAAAATTCCACACTCGATGTACCACTCTAAAATGTCCATACTCAATGTCCCTCTCCAACAGTTTCATACTCGAAGTACCACTCAAACAGGTTAATAATTGATATCCCATTCCGAAAGTTCCATACTTGGTGTCCCACTCCAATTATTCAATACTAGATGTTCCACTCCAACTATTCCATACTAGATGTCCCACTCCAACTATTCCATACTAGATGTCCCACTCCAACTATTCCATACTAGATGTCCCACTCCAACTATACCACTCTAAAATGTCCATACTCAATGCCCCACTCCAACAGTTTCATATTCGAAGTACCACTCAAACAGGTTAATAATTGATACCCCATTCCGAAAGTTCCATACTTGGTGTCCCTCTCAAATTATTCCACACTAGATGTTCCACTCCAACTATTCCATACTAGATGTCCCACTCCAACTATTCCATATTAGATGTCCCACTCCAACTATTCCATACTAGATGTCCCACTCCAACTATACCATACTAGATGTCCCACTCCAACTATACCATACTAGATGTCCCACTCCAACTATACCATACTAGATGTCCCACTCCAACTATTCCATACTAGATGTCCCACTCCAACTATACCATACTAGATGTCCCACTCCAACTATACCATACTAGATGTCCCACTCCAACTATACCATACTAGATGTCCCACTATAACTATACCATACTAGATGTCCCACTCCAACTATACCATACTAGATGTCTCACTTCCAACTATACCATACTAGATGTCCCACTCCAACTATACCATACTAGATGCCCCACTTTAACTATTCCATACTAGATGTCCCACTCCAACTATTCCATACTAGATGTCACACTTAAACTATTCCAGACTAGATGTTCCATTCCAACTATACCATACTAGATGTTCCATTCCAACTACACCATACTAGATGTTCCACTCCAACTATTCCATACTAGATGTTCCATTCCAACTATACCATACTA
>JACEFZ010015544.1:0-37500 GCA_014155875.1 Cepaea nemoralis
ACAGTTAAGTTTAAGGTTTTTTCTTAAATAAAGACGAGCCCCACGTCCACACATGTCAGGATCTTATATTCGGCTCGTTGGCTAACACATGTGAGACAGTACAGTATAACGTGATTCGACGTAAGACACAGCAACACAAGTTCTATGGATTTATTGCCACATTAAATACATAACGATAATTACAGCAATGTACAACATATAACTCACAACCACAATACAGCTCATAGGTCTGACGCTCACGATATCAGTCGTTCAGCTCACAACCACGGAGATTCACACAAACGCCTTGCTCTCGACACACACGTCCGTTCAGATGTCCAGTCCCAGCTTGGTCTGAGATTAACACACACACTGTCCACTGCCTCTCGTGGGGTCACGTGGCTTTGCGTGCGTCTGTCGTCAGCGCTGGTCGCGTGTCAGGTAAGAATCTCGCCAGCCGACAACTCTTGTCCGCCGGGTGCCGTAACGATGTTGCTGCACACTTAGGCTCTGACAAGATGCAACAACTGATACAGAGTAATACACATCAACCGTCTGACTCGGGCTCCGAAGGTTGTGTGTTCGATTCCGGGCCACGGCCCTTGGTTCACGAGTGCGTTTTTGGGAGACTTTTGGGGGTCGTCAAGGAGCTACGGAGTTCGTGCTTTGTGGGACTCTTTGCGCGGCGCTGCGTAAAGAAACTGAGCCATATGGGATAAAACCCGGTGCAATGAAGTCGACCTAGTCGACTTTTAAGCGACTTTAAAAAAAAAATACACATCAAGGTGAAGGTGTAAAAGGGAATGTTTCGTGTGGAATGGCTCACCTCGCTTCAGAGGTCACAGATTGTGAGAACTGTAAGGATCTGTTTGCCCTGGCCAATGCAGGAGTGCAGGGGAATGAACAGACTGATAAATGCATGTCTTAGTGGTAGATTACCTATGGACAAGGGAGAGGTGGTTGTGTGCCTGTGGGAGCAGGTGGAGGAACAGATTGAGAACCCGTATGTGGAAAGGATGAGATTTTGGGGGATTGGCAGGAGTTCTGGTAGAATATCGAAACTGAGAGGGAAGACCGGGAGAACTTTCAATCATATAGCGGTGGGAACGATTAGTGGTATGACTTTTCCCTGACTGTTGAACGAGGGGACGGAGCGCGTATGGGAACGTCCTGAGTGCAGTGATGTTGGTTTATAGCTCTAGTAAACTTTAAAAAAAAAAAAATAAGAGCTCGTGGTTCCCTCCAGGGGCCAAAGCCGCTCCATCAAGTCCCCACGCCCCTGTGTGCCATGTGGATGACCGCTTCTGCTTGTGTCCCTGGCAAGATCAAGAACAGAGACTACACTTTGATCTTAGCTTAAGGCTGATGATTGATGAGAAGTGATCTGACTGATCATGGTAGCTCCCATGCCAGATAACCAAGTACTTTACTGATATTGGATACGTAGTGAAACAACAGAAAATCTAATTTGAGTAGCTTTGTATTAATACCTCAGAATAAAACATGTGGACACAATACTTTTATATACCAGCATAGATATTTCAGTGTACTTTCTGTTTTTTGCCTGTTGTTGATGTTCTTGTTGTGTCTGCTGTTGATGTTCTTGTTGTTTTTCTTGTTGTGTCTGCTGTTGATGTTCTTGTTTTTGCCCGTTGTTTATGTTGTTGTCTGTTGTTGTTCTTTTTGTTATCTGTTGTTGATCGTATTGTCTGTTATTCATTTCTTATATTTTTCTATTTTTGATGTTCTTTTTGTGTATATTGCTGTTGTTCTTTTTGTGAATGTTGTTTATTTCTTGTTTTTGTCTGTTATACATCTTGTTGTTGTTGATGTCCTTATTTTTGTCAGTTGTTGATGTTTTTGTCTGCTGATGAAAGCTTGCAGCCGCATCGTCCTTTATATTATGTGATTGTGTTTTATAAACTAAGTTGGATACTTCTTGTTTTGCCTTCAAAATATCATTCCATGTTATACACCAGTAAATATGATTTTACTCAGTGATAAGTGTACCGAAGTACAATAAGCCACAGACCATTTCACACACCTTTATGCGGATCAGACCACCTTGCGTTGGGTTTTTCTTAAAATGGACATGGGTACCGGTCGTTCAGAAAGCAATGCAAACTATTCAACGTAAACTTGCCAAGTCTCCGTGGCGAAGTGGTCAAGCCGTATGACTCGGGCTTCGAAGATTGTGGGTTAGATTCCGGGCCGCGTCCTTCGGTTCACGAGTGAATTTTTTTTCGCGAGACTTCTAGTGGTCGTCGCTGGAGCTACGGAGTTTGTTCTTTCTACGACGCTGTCGGCAGTTCGCTGCGGAAAGCGGCTGAGCTATATGGAATAAGACCCGGTGCAATGAAGTCGACCATGTCGACTATTAAGCGACTTTACGCGACTTGCCAAAAGATCACAAACATCAAAATAATGCTGGGGTTGACTGCAACGTCTTGTAAAGATATGCAACCAGCTTAACATATTTAATGCGCATCGGGCATACAGCGATAGACCAACCGACATTAGGTTGATGACATAGTTAGTATAACTCCGGTCGCTTTTACTCCCCAAAACATTTTCTTACTGACCCATTTAGGTTAGGCGACACGGCAGCCCAGGTCTGGTTTGAACACTCGAATCCTCCTCGATGCGGATCGAAGTCACGAGCCCCGGGTCGGCAGACGAGGGTCTAGCCACTGTTCTACCACGTTGATCACGTGGGTGCCTGGATTACCGGCGCCGGCAGGGAAACACAGAAAATCAATGCCGGAACATTTCAAGCTTGCCGTATTAGATGACCAAGGAGGGTTGGCTTAGCCTGGGTAACTTAAACTTTCTAAAACCATGGCTGCAACATTCAACTAGTCATGGATACGTCTCTGGATAGAAAGACAGCTTGAGGTGGATGAGGTGGTTGGGGTGAAGAGTAGAGTGAAGGATCTGTTTCCACATCTTGAGGCATTGTGGGTATATGGTTCTAGTCATATCTTTATAGACCAGTCGGCAGTCGATGGAAGATGTGGTCTGTATAATGTCGGACAACTTTATTTTCCAGAATATTTTCTGGTAACTAATGTAGGCTTGGTATGTATAGGAGGATTAAAGAACGAACTTGATTTTCAAAGGGTCAAAGGCTTTGAATGCAGGTGCTCAAATGAAAGGATAAAAGGTAGAAGCAGAAGTAGGAGGAGAAGAAGAAGAAGAAGAAGAAGGAGACGGAGGAGGAGGAGGAGGAGAAGAAGAAGAAGAAGAAGAAGAAGAAGAAGAAGAAGAAGAAGAAGAAGAAGAAGAAGAAGAAGAAGAAGAAGAAGAAGAAGGAGACGGAGGAGGAGGAGGGGGAGGAGGAGGAGCCGAAGAAGACGAAGAAGAGGAAGAAGAAGAAGAAAAAGACGAAGAAGAAGAAGAAGAAGAAGAAGAAGAAGAAGAAGAAGAAGAAGAAGAAGAAGAAGAAGAAGAAGAAGAAGAAGAGCTCTACATTCGTTCATTAAATAAGGGCTTTACAATATGGTAAGAAGCAACAAACAAAGGCCAAATGTCGAAGAGACTACAGCTGTTTGTGAAGATGCAAGAGTTCCATGCGGTGAAGGTGTGGTCGAGGTAGTGAATGACGTGGTCATGGAGTTTGAGGTAGCAATTGTGATATTATTGCCATTCTGTGAAGAGTTCCGCATAGGTGTCTGTGGTGTTGTTGTTGCTGCTGCTGCTGATGTTGGTGCCGAGGTTGGCTGTGCTGCAATGGTAGCTGCTGTTGACGCTGTGTAGCTTGTCGTAGAGGTCGTTGTAGTTTGTTCATTTTTGACGGCGCATTTCCCACTCACACACCACTGTTAAATTTTTTAAATTTAGGAGAATTCCTCCTCCTCCATTTTCTATTTAATTTTTGGCTGATCCGTCTGTATATGCGTGGGTCCAATTGCTACTTGAGTAATGTTCTTTTATGTATTCAGAGCGATTTTTCTTCTTTCTGTTTCATTCTGAGTGTTCTTTTTCTCAATACCAGGAATGTTTTCTATCATCTCAGGCAGTTGCTGCTGTCTCCAAGCTGGGAACTTGTGTGCATTGTAAATGGGTTTGACAGCTGATATGTTAAGTATAGAATCTGCCCTAATCTTTCGTTTTGCAGTTTCTACAAAGTTGCTACGCTTCAGTCTTCCCTTTCCAAAACCATTAAACCTGTTATACATAGGGTGGTCTGTCAATCTTTTAAATCGTTCTGCTTGTTTCTGGGCTCTGCTATCACTTCTATCCTGCATTGGTTGTAAACAAGTGATCTTTTCTAGTTCATCAATAGGCGTTTTCTTCAGTCTTCCAGTTATGATTGGCATTACTTGATTTTGTATCCACAGCAGCTAACCCAGTTAAATTTGGTCAATACTGTTACATACACCACTTTTGTTCAATAATATCACAAGAACTGCACCACAACACCAATAAAACATCATTAAAACATAATATTTTGAAGCACATAATGTTCACACAAAATGGAAAATGTCAGGAACACACCAGGCAGATTACTGTGGAGTAGAGTACTGAGAAACAATAAACACTATGTTCTATTTAGTTATAATTTGTATTCTTCTAAATTTAATTATTTAAATACTCCTTAAGCCTGGCATAATGCGGCACCACTTAAGTTGGGTTGCATAAAGCGCCCCACTTCCCTGCGCCATATTTCAGTCTGAAGATTCGGCGTCTTTTTTGTCTATTGCCATTCCGACCAATTCTTAGTCTACGTCGCGGCTCATGGTATTCGGCAACCAGTGGATGGTCACCCACCCTTTCTCCTTCTCCACGTGCTGGATCTCTATTTCAAGATCGAAACTCGCCACCTTCAGCTTCATTTCGTGCAGTTCTTGATATTTCTGGTTGTATGCTACCCGTGTTAGGTTTATAGTTACAAATCAGCGTGTAGAGACTTTGAAACGGTAAATGTTAGATATGCCGCCATCCCCGCCCCCCATGAGAATACCCGCTGAGTTTAGCACAGCGCTGGCGATTAGACTCGGGGTGCATTTGTTGTTGTTGTTGTTTTTTTTCTCTATCGAAATTCTGTTTTGTTTTGTTTTTACTACATGTAGTCTCTTTTAGCCGGGCTCCCTGGCCAAGGTTAACGATAATTTTCGTAATCCCGTATATCCACGTGGGAAAAACAGCAGCTGCGAGAATCGGCAGCGGTTCGCGCCATGCTGGTAACTTACTGTGGTATGTGAGCCGGTCGTTCATAAAGAAATGACAAACTACTGAACTTAAAAACTTGCCTAGTACATCAACAGCAGCTGAAAAATGCTGGTGTTAACTGCAACGTCCTGTAAGGGATATACAATAATAAGAAACTAAAAAAAGAGTCCCATTTACACCTAGAACACATCTAGACTTAATGTTACATTAACATGTTCTCTACAACTTCTTTTTCTGCGTTCATCCGGAGTGTCATTCAAAAGCATACCACAACAAGCAATGATGTACAGACCAGATGGAAGCAGAGGAAGGGGCCGACTACGTAAACGTTGGCGGAGGAAATAGCAGAGTCCATGGGAATATCGATATATGAAGCCCATAATCGGGCACTCTCCCACTGTTTATACTTCACCTCGACACCGCAAGGTACAAGAGGAACATCATGAGATGAGATGAGATCCGAAGTGTTTTTTTTTTTCTCCAGATGTCATTGCGTTGTGTCAAGTTTATTTGCGCCCTTGGCCAACACATCCGACTTCTGTGGATGTTTGTTGACCAGGTTAACATTCCCGGGTTGTTCTCTAAAACTAGAATTGTTCCAAGTTCCAATTCAAACACAGTTAACAGTAGCACTCAATAACCAAACATGAAAGTATCGATAAACGTCCAATTTTATCAGTTAGACTAAAACAGGTATTGTGCGTATTCTGCGAGTGAGATTAAAACACAGAGTGAAACATAACTAAACATATTACTAAGGGCTGAATATTAAGGAATTTTGGCCTTTTATAGGCCTGACAAAAATAAAGTATATTTATTTATTATTTATTATTTAAGGACGTTATGATAGAACATTTAATGTATTATCAATAGGAAACAGAATAATGGGTTATAAAGTTCTCATTTGTTAAATAAAACTAGTAATTTTGCAAAAGCTTTCTAAACATCTAAATAATTCTTAACCCATAATTTATAAATCATAAAATTGTTGTTAACACCTAAAACTGTCTATCAAAATCTAAGAAACGTACTACAAAAATGAAATCACATATTAAATGTATGGTATATATAGTAATGTCCCTTTAAATAATTTATGTTGTTATGTCTCTTTCCACTGTTTAATTTCATGTGTTCCGATTTATGTGGTTTCATTGATATAGTTTTGGTATATTATTGTTATATAGTATTGCTTGCTTGATATAGCTTTGATTTCGATTATACTATTACCCCAACCCCTGTCAACCTCAGAAGAGAAGTTGTATTAGGGTCCATCAATAACACAGATTAATAATCCTGGGACCGAGTCAGCCACAAAGTATATTATTCATTTCTTCTTCTTCTTCTTCTTCGTCTTCTGCGTTCATCCGGAGTTTTTTTTCTTTCTGTTTTTTTCGGACGTGATTGCAGTGTGCCTGTTTACAGTAGAGCTGCGTTCTTGCGCCGTTAGGCCGACACATCAGACTTCTGCGGGCATTCGTTGACCGGGTTACACTTCCATGGGGTTTCGTAAGACTTTTGACTCTCACTGTTGTGGTGTTATCCCCCATCCCAGCTGGCCTATTTGGAACAGCCGAAGACATAACGGTCAGCCCTCAATGGAAGGCATGGGCAGATCACGGGCATTCCCCGCCATCCAAGGAGGCTTCCATAATTGCAGAGCCGACACATAGCGCTCTGGTACTAGGCCCATCCAAGTAATTGTCACGTCCTGCACATGGCTGTTTAGCCTCACTTCCGTAAATTGCCCCCCCCCCCCCCCAAGTTCACCACAGGCCGTTCCTCCGGAAACCATAAGAATGCAGTCTGCAGATAACATCCACACAGTGAGCTTTTGATTCAGACTTTCCACGTAATTGATTTGCTATCCAAGCAATATTCCATTTCGTGCCATTGGGAAGCTTTTTCCATCTTTGATGATGCCCACACAATGAGCTATTGATTTAGTCTTTCCACGTAATGGATTTGCTAACCAAACAATATTTCATTTAATGTCTCTGAGACGCTTTTGTAACCGACATACCCGTGGTATGAAGTGTGGCAGTCTAAGTACTTCTTCATGCACATTTAGATGTCAATCTGAATGTAGATAACTCTTTCGCTACCAGCGGCCGATACACCGCCACAATCGACCGACTCTGGTGGCAATTGGTCATTCTATCGACACAGAATGATCAGTGGTTTATTTGATACATTTCTGCTTCATTTCGGAATTTTAAGTTACAGTAAATTGAATAGTCACACAGCCGGAACATAGCTACATCATCATTGTGCTGTCAAACATTTGCCAACATTGGATTCTTGTGAAGTTTTAAGTATTAAAGTAGCGTTAACTTGTTTGTTTTGGTTTTTCACAATGGAAACGCCCACGAGTATGCGACCTCGTAGAATGACTTCAGATCAAGCTAGGTTATTGTTTGAAACAGTTTGAAACAATAGTGATTCCGATAATAGTGAAGATTCAGAAAGAAGGTTTAGTTGTGAGTCTAAAGTTTTAGCACGTGGTGATAAAGAAACCAGTGAAAGTTCGTCAGCAGCTGAGGTGTCTGACAATGAATGTCCGCCTGACAATGAATGTCAGGGTGTCACAATTACTTCTCAGCGCAAAGGAAAGCAAACAGTACAAAATAAGAATAAAATTGGAAGAAAAAACTCGAATTTACAAGCGTCTGTAGAGCGTGACGGACCTATCCCATCAGCTTCAATAGCATCAACATTGAAAAATCTGTCAGAAGGGGAAACAAAACCGAAGTTTGAGTTCCGTCCTCGAAGATCTCACGTCAGCTCTAAACTTTATCAACTTCAAACACCTATGGACTTTCTCAAAGTGTTTTTTGATGTTGACATAGTGGATTGTTTAATTAAAAATGTAAACAAATATGCAGAAAAAATATTGATGCAGAACACTCCTAAAAGAAAACATTCTAGTCTGTTATCCTGGACCCCACTCACGAAGCACGAATGGCTGAAGTTTACGTCTGTGATTATTGCTATGGGACTTGATCCAAGACCATGTATTAAAGACTACTGGAGTACAAGTGCACATTTATATACTCCTTGGTATGCCACTATGTTTCCCAGGAATCGATTTGAATCTATTTATCACACCATGTTTCACGTATGTGAACCAGAGGCAGCAGGTGCAAAAAAATCGATCCTCTTGTTGACATGATTCTGAAGAAATTCCAGGAAGCATTTTACCCATTTGAAAATGTGCCCATTGATGAAATGATTATTGGGTGGAAGGGCAGATTTCAGCACAGACAATACCATGCAACAAAGCCTCACAAGTACCACATGAAAACATTTGGCCTTTGTGATTCTGCGACTGGCTATGTGGTGAATTAAAAAATTTACTATGGAAGAAACACCGAATACAGTCCGGATTTAGATCTCACAACTGCTCATGCAGTGAAAGTGTTTGCCACACTACTGAATGTTCTCGGAGCTGGCCATCACATCTTTGCTTACAGATTCTACACTTCGAAAGCTCTGATTGATTATCTGCATTCCAACAATTTCAATTATACAGGGACACTGAATGTCAACCGAGTAGGTTTCCTTCCTGAGTTGAAGCATTTGCGACTTCAGAATCAAGAGATAAAGTGGTTTCTTGAAGGAGATAGAATATTGTGTGTGGCATGGCGAGATAAAAAAGCTAAAAAACAATGCATTGTTGTCTCTACCAAGTCTGTAGTTGGAACTGTTGAGAGCGGATTGCGAAAACCGCTCAGCAAGCCGAAGATGATCCATGAATATAACATGGCGATGAATGGCTGCGACAGAATGGACCAAATGGTTGGATATTATAATATCCATGATAGGAAAACCATTACGTGGTGGAAGAAGATCTACTACTGGATCTTTGAAATTGCACAGATCAATGCTCACATCCTACATTCCATATGCCAAACAGAGAAAGGAGAAAAAAAACTGTCATTGAAGGATTTCAAGCAAAGTTTACCTGAAAGTGCAATATCGCGAAGCAGCTCAGATTATTCCTGAAAGTTTGACACTCTGCCTACCAAAGAATTTAAAAAAGTCTGTTGCCGGAAATTATGTCGAAAGAGTGGCAGGTGCCAAGCATTTAATAGAATTTGTCGGTGTCAATAGAGACTGTGTTTTTTGCAGCACTCGAACTAAACGACACAGATCATCTTTTGTTTGCTCCGGCTGCACTAATAGACCACACTTGTGCCTCAAAGTTTGCTTTGCAGCCTATCACAAATAGACTGCCACATATTGTAAATAAAAAATAAACAGACATGTGTAAATATTCATTGTTATTAAATGTAAATCTGCCAAGTGTTTTCCTAATTTTTGTCTGCAAAAAAAAAAAGAAGAAAAATACATGATTCAGAATCTGATGCAAAACTTCTTTTCGGATGATTGATTGGGAGCAATTGTGTTTATATTTTAGAAAAGTGGTGTTTGTTCAGTAAATTCAACAGGATTAGCAGTGATTTAGCAGTGATCAGGATAAAAACGTCCCTTGGTAAGTGCAATATTTTCATAATTTTTACCACTCTTTGTCAAAATATGTTATTATTTTTATTATATTTATAACCTATAGCAATAATTCAAGTACCATCATATTGCTTGTGCAATGCCCTTTATTTTGATATACAACATTTCTGCTACAATTTTAACCATTTTCATAACATTCTTGTGACACACCCCTACTTCCAGTTTTCTGCCATTATTATTTTTCATTTTGTGTGAAAAAGACATGGTTCAGAATTATGCAGCAAAGCTTCCTTTTGGATAATTTTAATGAGCAATACTGTTTATATTTTTGAAGACAAGTGGTGTTTGTTTGATTATTCAGTAAATTAAACATGATTAGCAGTATAGGAGTATAAAAAAACACCTTATAAGTGCAATTTTTAAAATAATTTTTACCTCTTTAATTTCAGTTGTTATTATTAAACTTCTCATTATTGTCATAATATTTGTACCCTATCAATTATTAACACTGTCATGTTCCTTGTGCAATCCTCTTTAATTTGATATGTAATACAATTGATCTGCTACCATTTTAACCATTTTAAAAGCATTATTGTGACACACACCTACTTCAAATTTTCTGCCATGAATTTCTGTTAATAGTTTATATATATATATATATATATATATATATATATATATATATATATATATATATATATATATATATATATATATATATATATATATAGTCTAGAGATCATCAGTCGTGAAAAAGAGCGGGTTAAGGTACCGGCAGACAGGATGGACTCTCCCAATGTAATAGTACGTGAGTGCAGAGAACGGGCAGCAGGCCGCACAGTTTGAGATGCAACAACTGATACAGAGTAATTCACATCAACCGTCTGGGGGTCGTCAAAGAGCTACGGAGTTCGTGTTTGTGCGACGCTTTGCGCGGCACTGCGGAAAGAGACAGAGCCATATGGGATAAAACCCGGTGCAATGAAGTTGACCCAGTAGACTTTTAAGTGACTTAAAATAAATACACATCAAGGTGAAGGTGGAGAAAGGATTGTTTCGCTTCAGAGGTCACAGATTGTGAGAACTGTATGGATATTTTTATCCTGGCCATGCAGGAGTGCAGGAGAGTGAGCAGACTGATAGGCTGACAGGAAATGCATCTCTTAGTGGTAGATTACCTATGGACAAGGGAGAGGTGGTCGTGCGCTCGTGGGAGCAGGTGGGTGAACAGATTGAGAACCCGTATGTGGAAAGGATGAGATATCTGGGGGATTGGCATGAGTTCTGATAGAATATCGAAACTGAGAGGGAAGACCAGGAGAACTTTCAATCAGATAGCGGTGGGAACGATTAGTGGTATGACTCTTCGCTGGCTGTTGAACGAGGGGACGGAGCGTGTATGCGAACGTTCTGAGTACAGTGATGTTGGTTTATAGCTCAACTCAACTTTTTTTGTTTGTTTAAATAAGAGCTTGTAGTTCCCCAGGGGCCAGAACCGCCCCATCAAGTCCCCACGCCCCTGTGTGCCATGTGGATGACCGCCTCTGCTTGTGTCCCTGGCAAGATCAAGAACAGCGACTACACTTTCATCTTAGCTAAAAGCTGATGACTGATGAGAAGTGATCTGACTGATCATGGTAGCTCCCATGCCAGATAACCAAGATACGTAGCGAAACAACAGAAAACTTAATTTGAGTGGCTTTGTAATAATACCACAGAACAAAACATGTGGACACAATACTTTTATATACCAGCATAGACATTTCAGTGTACTTTCTGTTTTTTTTTGGTCTGTTGTTGATGTTCTTGTCGTTGTTCATTTCTTGTTTTGTCTGTTGTTGATGTTCTTTTTGTTGTCTTTTGTTGATCGTCTTGTCTGTTGTTCAGTTCTTATATTTTTGTATTGTTGATGTTCTGTTTGTGTATGTTGCTGATGTGTGTTTATGTGTGTGTGTGTGTGTGTGTGTGTGTGTGTATGTGTGTGTTTGTGTGTGTGAACATTGTTTATTTCTTGTTTTTGTCTGTTATAGATCTTGTTGTTGTTGTTGTTGATGACCTTGTTTTTATCAGTTGTTGATGTTTTTGTTTACCGATGAAAGCTTGCAGCCACATCGTCCTGCATATTATGTGATTGTATTTTATAAACTAAGTTGGATACTTCTTGTTTTGCCTTCAAAATGTCATCTCCATTATTTACACCAGTAAATCTGATTTTACTCAGTGATAAGCAAGTGGGCCGAAGTACAATAAGCAACAGACCACTTCACACAACTTTATGCGGATCAGACCACCTTGCGTTGGGTTTCAACTATTCAACATAAACTTGCCAAGTCTCCATGGCGAAGTGGTCAAGCCGTATGACTCGGGATCCGAAGATTGTGGGTTCGATTCTAGGCCGCGTCCTTCGGTTCACGAGTGCATTTTTTCCGGAGACTCCTGGGGGTCGTCGCTGGAGCTACGGAGTTCGCTCTTTCGGCGACGCTTTGGGCAGTTCACAGCGGAAAGAGGTAGAGCTATATGGAATAAGACCCGGTGCAATGAAGTCGACCATGTCGACGTTTAAGCCACTTTAAGCGACTTGCCAAGAGATCACAAACATCAAAATAATGCTTGAGTTGACTGCAACGTCTTGTTAAGGATATGCAACCAGCTTAACTTATTTAATACGCATCGGGCATACAGCGCTAGACCAATCCGACATTAGGTTGATGATATAGTTAGTATAACTCCTGTCGCTTTTACTTCCTAAAATATTTATTAGTGCCCGGTTTAGGTATGCGACACGGAAACCCAGGTCTGGTTTGAACACTCGAATCAGCCTCGATACGGATTGAAGTCACGAGCACCGGGTCGGCAGACGAGGGTCTAGCGACTATTCTACCACATTGATCACGTGGGTGCCTGGATTACCGGCGCCGGCAGGGAACACAGAAAATCAATGCCGGAACATTTCAAGCTTGCCGTATTAGGTGACTAAGGAGGGTTGGCTTAGCCTGAGTAACTTAAACTTTCAAAAACCGTAGCTGCAACATTCAACTAGTCATGGATACGTTTCTGGATAGAAAGACAGCTTGAGGTGGTTAAGGTGAAGAGTACAGTGAAAGATCTGTTTCCATGTCTCCAGGCGTCGTGGGTATATGGTGCTCGCATATCTTTATAGACCTGTCAGCACTCGATGAAAGATGTGGTCTGTATCATCTCGAACACCTTTATTTCCCAGAATAATTTCTGGTAACTACTGTAGGCTTGGTAGGTAAATGACGATTAACGAACGAACTTGGTTTTCAAAGGGGTGAATGCAGGTGCTCAAATGAAAGGATAAAAGGTAGAAGCAGAAGCAGGAGGAGGAGAAGAAGAAGAAGTAGGAGACGGAGGAGGAGGAGCTGAAGAAGAAGAAGAAGAAGAAGAAGAAGAAGAAGAAGAAGAAGAAGAAGAAGAAGAAGAAGAAGAAGAAGAAGAAGAAGAAGAAGAAGAAGAAGAAGAAGAAGAGGAAGAAGAAGAAGAAGAAGAAGAAGAAGAAGAAGAAGAAGAAGAGCTCTACATTCTTTCAATAAATAAGGGCTTTACAATATGGTAAGAAGCAACAAGCAAAGGCCAAATGTCGAAGAGACTACAGCTGTTTGTGAAGATGCAAGAGTTCCATGCGGTGAAGGTGTGGTCGAGGTAGTGAATGGCGTGGTCATGGAGTTTGAGGTAGCAATTGTGATATTATTGCCATTCAGTGAAGTGTTCCGCATAGGTGTCTGTGGTGTTGTTGTTGTTGCTGCTGATGTTGGCGCCGAGGTTGGCTGTGCTGCAATGGTAGCTCGCAGCTCGGTAGCTGCTGTTGACGCTGTGTAGCTTGTCGTGGAGGTCGTTGTAGTTTGTTCATTTTTGACAGCGCATTTCCCACTCACACACCACTGTTAAAATACAAACATGCGAAACATGTAACGTGCGGGGAAAACCTAAAACATGGCTTTATTCGTTTATGACTTTCAGCATTATGTAGGTATATAATTGTTCCACTATTGGCGACTATTCAGATGTCTGCCACTTCAATTTTAGCTACTACTTTTCTTCCTCTTCGTGTTCTTCTTTTTCTGCTATTCCTCTATTTACATCATTTAGATACAGGGGCAACGTCTCAAAAATTAATATCAGTTGGTTGTCTATTTTCTTTTTTGCATATCCTTTTTACAGGACATCACTGTCAACACCTTCTGGTAAATTTGGCTGCTATTTAGTTGACTATTTCTTCTAGCTGTGACTGTTATTTAATGTCCACTTCTTTAAAATGTTACAACTGTTTAGCTGTCCATTTCTTTTAATTTCATACAATAATTTGGTTGCCTACTTATCCTCACTTTGACTACTATTTAGTTGTCTACTTTGTCGACTATTTAGTTGCCTACGTCTTCAAAGTTAGTCTCATGTTTAGTTGTTTAGCTTCTTTAACTTTAACGACTATTTAGATATGCACTTCTTCCATCATTGACTACTAATTGTTTACCTACTTTGTCTAAGTGATTAATTAGTTGTCTACTTCTTCTAAGTGATTATTAGTTGTCTACTTCTTCTAACTATGAAATACCAGTTGTAACTTTGACTACTATTTATGCTGTAAACAATGTACTCATTTAGTGGTTTTAAACTTATACGACACACATAAGAGGTTTCGCAGTTTATTGCCTGGCATATTTCGTCACATCTTGTCTAGTGCATACAGCAGAATGGTAAATCATATGAAGAGAATAGATGAAACATATTTTGGCTAAAATACACGGACGCTGACACCATTCGAATCTGGAAATTATTCCAACATATCAGAGAGATTAAGGGCAGAATAGGGCAAGCAAAAGCAGCATTTCAGAAAATGAAAATATCTTATGCAATAAGTCACTATCATTGAATGTAAGAAAGAGAGTGCTAAAGTGCTATATAGAACCTGTCTTACTGTATGGCAGTGAGTCTTGAAATGTAAATGAATAAATTAGGAAGAACTTGGAAGCAACAGAGATGTGGTTCGTAAGACGAATGTTGTGAATTCCTAGG
Organism: Cepaea nemoralis; assembly: GCA_014155875.1. Taxonomy (NCBI): domain Eukaryota; kingdom Metazoa; phylum Mollusca; class Gastropoda; order Stylommatophora; family Helicidae; genus Cepaea; species Cepaea nemoralis. The sequence goes on from JACEFZ010015544.1 coordinate 14,650, forward strand.
ACTTTTTTTTTTTTTTTTTTTCCCGCGTTTCCATCCTATTTCAGGATATTGCGGTCAACACCAGCATCTTTCAGCTGTATGTTGATTCCTAGGCTAGATTACGCTCATCAACACGCCACGACTTTCTGAGCGACCGGCTCCATACTCTCATAAGTCACTTTTGCGATTCGAACCACTGCTAATTCTCGTCGCGTCACGTGACGAGAGTATTCGGAGTTAGCGGAGAAAGCTGCTAACCCCTCGGCCACGGAGCCGGTTAGGACTGCCAGACTAAATAACGACGACTGCCAAAAAAAAAAGGCTAATAAAACTAAAACATTATATACAACAATACCAAATAGACTAACATCTTTCTTTGGTCATGTGATGAGAAGAGAGGCGTTGCAGAACATCGTGACAGCTGGAAAGATCGAAGGGAAGAGAGGCAGAGGTCGACCAAGAGAAAATGATACTGGATGGATTGAGATGGTGGCATGGAGGAATATCATCAGCAGAGTTGATCCAGAAAACCAAAGACCGAGATCTGTAGAGAGACATGAACGCCTACGCCAGTTGCCGGCAAGGCACTTGATGATGATGATGTGTTTCAGCTTTAAAATGATCCATCTATTAACTTCAACTGCTATATAACGCTATTATTATTGTGTGTAAGAAACAACATATTCACACCAACCCTATGCTACCAATGTAAAACTTGGACATGATCGAAATCACACTTACGGAAAATCAACACCTGTGAGATGAGATGCTTGAGAAGACTATCTAAGACCGAATAAGAAATGATCTTGTCAGACAGACAGTGAGATCAACACCTTGTACCACATTTATTGAATGACATAAAATGAAATGGTTTGGTCATCTCATTAGAATGCAACATCATCGATTACCGCACTGACCCTATATAAAAGAAGATCTGCTACGAGAGCAAGAGAACGCCCGAGAAGAAAATTGACTGAAGACATCAAAGACATTGTACAATCATTTGTTATGACACTATACAGTGCCAGCCATCGGGCGTTTGAGCAACAATTATTCTTCTCGAATATGCTATTCGGCAAACGAGGAAGATAACCATTTATGTGTTTACATGTTTCTAATTTTAACTACCATTTAGTAGCAACTTCACTAGGTGTCTTCTAACTTTGATTACTAAGCAATTGTCAATTTCATTTATTTAAAACTTAAAGGTAGTACTACGGCCATCATCATCATCATCATCATCATTATCATCATCATCATCATCATCATCATCATCATCATCATCACCATCATCATCACCACTACCACCACCACCACGACGACGACGACGACCACCACCACCACGACGACCCCCACCATCGTCATCATCATCATCATCATCATCATCATCATCGTCAAGTGCTCTGTCAGCTGGCGTAGGCGTTCATGTCTATCCGCATATCTCGGTCTTTGGTGTTCTGGATCAACTCTGTTGATGACATTCCTCCATCCATCAAGCATCATTTCTCTTCGTCTACCTCTGCTTCTTTTCCCCTCGATCTTTCCAGTTGTCACGATGTTCTCTAATGCCGCTCATCCCATCACATGACCAAAGAAAGCTGTTTATCTCTTTCTTATTGTTGTATATAGTGATCCAGTTGCACGACTACCAGACTGATTATTCAGAAGCTGTCTATTGCAGTGACCCCCCCCCCCCCCAAAAAAAAAAAAACAGTGTTAATGTGCTGTATAGAACCTATAATGTTTTATGGATGTGAAACAAGGACAATAAATAGACCATCTGAGAAACATACAATTGCAGTGAGGGTGTGGTTTCATGTAACAAGCAATCATTCGTTTTTCTAACTTCCAATGATACAGTCAATGATAAACATAATAACATAATCAAATCAAAACATCAACAAAGACGCCTACCCTATCATCAACAAAATAACAACACGTATACCCCATCATCAACAAAATAACAACACGCTTACCTTATTATCAACAAAACAACAACACACCTACCTTATCGCCAGCACACGGGGTATATTCTTGCGGCAACGTATACAGGCACGCACCCTCACTAGGGCTAAAACATAACATGCCTCTACAGAGATTCTCAAGCCCCGCGCTCTCAGAGTCTGGCTGGAATTCCTATCAAAAGAAAATGATCAGATATATTTTCGGTATATCTAGAGTGCAGTGATAGCCTTTCTTGGTAACAGTAATAATAATAATAATAATAATAATCATCATCCATCATCATCCATCATCATCCATCATCATCAATCATCATCAATCATCATCCATCATCATCCATCATCATCCATCATCATCCAACATCATCAATCATCATCCATCATCATCCATCATCATCCATCATCATCCATCATCATCCATCATCATCCATCATCATCATCCATCATCATCATCCATCATCATCATCCATCATCATCATCATCCATCATCATCATCATCCATCATCATCATCCATCATCATCATCCATCATCATCATCATCCATCATCATCATCATCCATCATCATCATCATCATCATCATCATCATCATCATCATCATCATCATCATCCATCATCATCATCATCCATCATCATCCATCATCATCATCATCCATCATCATCATCATCCATCATCATCCATCATCATCATCCATCATCATCATCATCCATCATCATCATCCACCATCATCATCATCCATCATCATCATCATCCATCATCATCCATCATCACCCATCACCCATCGCCCATCGCCCATCATCCATCATCCACCACCACCACCACCACCACCACCACCACCATCACCATCATCATCATCATCATCATCATCATCATCATCATCATCAATCATCATCATCATCATTATCATCATCATCATCATCAATCATCATCATCATCATCATCATCATCATCATCGCCACCACCACCATCACCACCACCACGACCACGACCACACCACCACCACCATCACCGCCGCCGCCACCGTCACCACCACGACCACCACCACCACCACCACCGCCGCCACCGTCACCGTCACCGCCACCACCACCCCCACCATCACCACCATCACGACCACCACTACTACCATCATCACCACCACGACCACCACCATCACCATCACCACCATCATCATCGACGTCGTCATCGTCATCATCGTCATCATCATCATCATCATCACCATCATCATCATCATCATCATCATGCAGCAGGTCCTTTGCAAATCGTCGATGTCATGACCTGCCTGGGTCATTAGCGTTCCGGTGTGCTGATGCCGAAGTAGCGGGTTCAACCCCAACACCGGACAGTTAGATTAAAATGTTGACTGCTCGTCCTAGACTTGGTGACGTAAATTACAACTACCTCCGAAGTCGCAGTTGGTTCAACTAAAGGCCAGGGACACTGGTAATAGGGAAAGCTAATCCACACGCAAAAATCAGCCCAGGGCACTAAAAGATGCAACACATGCATGGACAAGACAACAAACAAGCGTAAGTGTGGGCTGAAGCAAGGATCCCATGAAGCATACGGCACTCGTAAAATCACATGAGAAACAAGCCTAATCCTAAGACTGGATCGTATAGCGAATCGTACGGTTATAACTTCATGGTAACTGAAGTAACTTAGATAGTTTTCTTCTTCTTCTTTTCGTTCATCCGGAGTGTTTTTTCAGATGTGATTGCGGTGTGTCTGTTATGCGCCCTTGGGCCGAAACCCGTAGGCCAACACAACGACTTTAGCGTGCTTTTTTGACCAGGTAGCATTCCTGGGAGACTCTCACTTTTGTGGTGATATCTGCAACCATGCTGGCCAAGGTTGAACGGTCGAAGACAACGGTCATCCCTCAAAGGAAGGCAGGGACAGTCCATAGCATTTTCCGCCATCCAAGGTTGCTTCCATAGTTGCAGGGCCGACACATAACGCCCTGGATCTGGGCTCACCGAGGGAGATCGTCACGTCCTGCTCATGGCTGCTTTAAATCCTCACTTCAATATATTGGTCACTTCGTTTCCCCGGGTCATTCCCGCACAAACCAGACAGGTTTGCAGACGGCATCCACTCAGCGAGTTTTCGGACATGTGCTTGTCGTTGCGCCCATCAGAGCTTTTCCAGGCACAACAGACATTCGGAAAACTACCCAGTCAGAGCTGTTCCGAACAAGAGCGGCATTCGGAAACTAGGTAGTCAGAGCTGTTCCTAGCACGAGAGACATTCGGACGAGACATTTCACTCGGACGTAATTGCTGTAGTGTCAATTTTTAGTTTGCCACCCGTAGGACGACACTTCCGACTTCAGCGGGCATTTTTAATGAGGTTAGCCTTCCTCTGGTTTCGAGGCACGTTGGACTGTTGTGATGTCGCTAACATCTCAGCTGGTCAAGATAGAACGATGAACGACATCGTGGTCGGCCATCAAGGGAAGGCAGGGGCAGACCATGAGCATTCCCTCGCTATCCAAGGAGGCTTCCATAATTGCAGAGCCGGCACATATTGCTCTGTGACTGGGCTCACCCGAGGAGTTGCCACGTCTTGCTCATGGCTGCTTTAGTTCCTCACTTCCATGTGTTGGGCAACTCGTTTGCCCCTGATCGCTCAAGCACACACCAGGGACGGTCAGACTGCGAGCGACACCCACTCGGTAAGCTTTTGCTTTTGACTTCGGACCACGCAATAGGTTCGCTCGCCGTGCGTTCCATTTTGCGTCATTGAGACGTTCTTCCACTTTTGTCTACACTCTCTATGAGTTAGATACAGTTTTCGCAGCCATTTTCTTCGGCTGGGGCACTTTTTTGACTTTTTGTACTCGCTCACGAGGTAGGCTACTTGTGCTGCCGGCTCAGCACCCTACCTTCGTGCAGCGGTGAACGAGAAACGGCCTGGCCCTCTCATCCGGGAATCTCTCATATCCCCCAGCTGAGAGCCTTCGAACTTGTATCAGACCTGAGCATGTAGCTTGCTCAGTATCTCGCCTTTATTTTTCGAAAGGTGGGTATCGGCCCGGCTCTCAGGTCCGAGGGTTTGTGGCTTAGAGGCGTTCAGCCACAGCCCTCGACAGGGAGCCTTTAGTGTTTTGTCCGGACCAAGATATTCTGCCTTCGTGCGCCTGATTTAAATTTTCGACTGCTATCCTCAGTCTCACCTGCAGAGCAGCAGGTTGTGTCTCTCTTAGTCTGGTCCCTATCCCATGAGCCGTCCGATATGTAGTTTTCACCCATCGGCAAGCAAATGGGGTCGATGGGACACGCAAGCTCCCCCACCACAGCAAGGTGGAGACACATCGGGGGAGACTTAGATAGTTTTGAAATGAATGGTTGTAAAATAAATCTCACCTCACAGAAATAACTGTTACGATTTCGAAATATCAATTTGCATTGGTCGTCTCGGCTCATGATCTCGCCTGCGCGTTCACCTGGAATTGGAGCCTGAAGAGCCGTATTCTCTAAGATGTTTTCACGTGTGCAGTCAACGCTGAGAAAACAAGAACATGGGTGATCTAGATTCATTAACTAACCAACCAATTAAAATAACCAAACCAGTCAACCACCAACCAACCAACCAACCAACCAACCAACCAACCAACCTAACTAACTAACTAACTAACTAACTAACTAACTAACTAACTAACTAACGAACGAACGAAGGAAGGAAGGAAGGAAGGAAGGAAGGAAGGAAGGAAGGAAGGAAGGAACGAACTAACTAACTAACTAACTAACTGACCCACCCAGAAAATTCCCACATACATTCACACAGACCCCCAAACATCACCCCACCACACACATACCCTACAACATACATACAGCCGTAGGTCAGCATGACCGAATGGATAAGAACGCGTGTTCTTAAACATCCGGTGTGCTGATGTCGAGGTAAGCGGTTCAGCCCCTACACTGGACAGCTGACCTATCGTTGACCTATCGTCCTTGACTTGGCGACGTTAATTACAAGTACCTCTGAAGTCGGAGTGCGTTCGTCTGATGGCGTTAGAAACTATTAACAGGGAATGCTAACCCACACACACAATTCAGTCCAGCACTTCTAGAAATATTGTGTATCTACTTTGTTTGAGTTCAAAGCGAGCGAGCGCCAAAAACAAAATACATAGCACCCCCTTAACCTCCCCACCCCCACCCCGCCCTACAAAAAACAAAACAACAAAACAACAACACTCACACAGACTCCCAAATTTCCCAACCCCACACCCACCTCCCAAAACCCCAGAAGATCCTCTACGCACACGCACTTACCTTTTAAGAAACGATTTGATAGAGCGTATAGAACAAGGCGAAAAGAGCCAGTTGTTGCCTTCATGGGCGGGGTCTAGCGGAACTGCGCCAGATACCGACATAATGTATTCAGCCACACAGCCGACCCCCTCTGGTACGTCTTCATCGTGCAAGGCAGAGAGGCTGGGAGGAGACGTCAGATACTACAGTTGTGGCGGAGATGTGGATTTGTACAGAGTATGTGGCGGAGATATGGTTTTATACACGGGTATGTGGCTGAGATATGGTTTTATACACGGGTATGTGGCTGAGATATGGTTTTATACACGTGTATGTGGCTGAGATATGGTTTTATACACGAGTATGTGGCTGAGATATGGTTTTATACACGGGTATGTGGCTGAGATATGGTTTTATACACGAGTATGTGGCTGAGATATGGTTTTATACACGGGTATGTGGCGGTGGTGTGGATTTATACAGAGTATCTGGCTGAGATATGGTTTTATACACGGGTATGTGGCTGAGATATGGTTTTATACACGAGTATGTGGCTGAGATATGGTTTTATACACGGGTATGTGGCTGAGATATGGTTTTATACACGGGTATGTGGCTGAGATATGGTTTTATACACGAGTATGTGGCTGAGATATGGTTTTATACACGGGTATGTGGCTGAGATATGGTTTTATACACGAGTATGTGGCTGAGATATGGTTTTATACACGGGTATGTGGCTGAGATATGGTTTTATACACGGGTATGTGGCTGAGATATGGTTTTATACACGGGTATGTGGCTGAGATATGGTTTTATACACGGGTATGTGGCTGAGATATGGTTTTATACACGGGTATGTGGCGGTGGTGTGGATTTATACAGAGTATGTGGCTGAGATATGGTTTTATACACGGGTATGTGGCTGAGATATGGTTTTATACACGGGTATGTGGCGGGGGTGTGGATTTATACAGAGTATGTGGCTGAGATATGGTTTTATACACGGGTATGTGGCTGAGATATGGTTTTACACACGGGTATGTGGCTGAGATATGGTTTTATACACGGGTATGTGGCTGAGATATGGTTTTATACACGGGTATGTGGCTGAGATATGGTTTTATACACGGGTATGTGGCTGAGATATGGTTTTTATACACGGGTATGTGGCTGAGATATGGTTTTATACACGGGTATGTGGCTGAGATATGGTTTTATACACGGGTATGTGGCTGAGATATGGTTTTACACACGGGTATGTGGCTGAGATATGGTTTTATACACGGGTATGTGGCTGAGATGTGGTTTTACACACGGGTATGTGGCGGAGGTGTGGATCTATCCATGGATATGTGGCTGAGGTGTGGATCTATACATGGATATGTGGCTAAGGTGTTGATTTATACATGGATATGTGGCTGAGGTGTGGATCTATACGTGGATATGTGGCTGAGGTGTGGATCTATATATGGATATGTGGCTGAGCTGTGGGTCTATACACGGGTATGTGGATGATGAATGAGTGTTTGAATTAGTATATGGATCAGTGGCTGATGGATCTGGCCGACACTCGGGACTCCGAGGCCACACGACGAGGTGCTGTGTTTACTTCGGGTGAAAGGATTCATTACGCCACCACATTCGTGGGGGATGTGTGGGTTGGGAAATGCATGTATGCTTGGGGTGTGGGTGGATGGGATGTGTGGTTGGTGGGAGTGTGTGAGGGTGGATGGGATGTGTGGTTGGTGGGAGTGTGTGAGGGTGGGGAGACGTGTAGGTGTGTGGATGTGGTGGAAGGGTGGGGTAATGTATGTGTGCCTGGTGTGTGTGTGTGTGTGTGGTTGGGTGGGGATGTGTGGGTCAATGGGGGATGTGTGGGTGGGTGGTGGATGTGTCTCATAACATGGTAATATGCATTGTTTATGTTTACAAAATTCATTTGGCAATGGTTTTCCTATGCACTATTGATGAACGAAAGATGAATGATTGGAAGGGCCGAATATAAGACAGGCCTGCGTGCCCAATTTGATACCCTTTGAAAATAAATTCCGTTCGTTCGTTCGTTCGTTCGTTCGTTCGTTCGTTCGTTTTGAACTTTTGTTCCCTACAGATTGCACCCGAAGAGACACTGCGAAACATGTCAGGTAATAAATTGAGCAATCTATTGTTTGTGCTCTTATTGTTGAGGTAGAGTTGAGTTGAGTCAAGAACCGACATAACAGCACTCGGGACATTCCCATACGTGCTTCCTCATCTTCAACAGCCAGCGAAGAGTCCTAATACTTGACCTTTTCTCCAAGTCCTGAGTGTCGGCCAGATCCGCCGGTCATCCCCTATAGCACAAATCTCTCCAAGCTTTGATGATCTAACATTTCTTCTGCACTATACACACAATCCGAAGGGATGGCTCTTCTTGTTCAAATTCACCGCCGGACAACATTGTTGTGAAAAACTTGTATTTTATGCAGAGAGCCAAAATTAACAATCCGGACATATTGAGGGAGGCTAAGTCTCAAAGACAACGTATCACCGAAAGAGGCAGTAATAATTTTGTTTAGCCACATGAGATAACAAAAAGTGGAACATGTGAAAACCGGAAAAATTTGAGGTAAGAGAGATAGAGGAAGACAGCGTGAGAAAATTCTTAACAGTCTTGTGTCATGGCATGGAAGAGCATCAACACATGAATTGATCCACGTCGTCAGAGATTGCTATTTGTGGACAAGCATTATCGCCAACGCAAGTCGGCAAGGCACTTGATGATGATGATGATGATGATGTTGATGATGATGATGATGATGACGATGATTTTTAGGTAAATTCTACTTCATAAATCTATATGTCTCTTATTGTCCTGTTAGCTTTGTATATTTGTTTATATGTGATATTGTAGGTAGACAACGATACAAGTGGGAGGATAACATCAAGAGATGGATAAACATCAGCCTGACAGAATGTACAGTCAAGGCGAGAGACAGACAGTGTTAGAGATCCATTGCAGCCAACATTCATTGCGGAGACGGCACCCGATTGATTGATTGATTGATTGATTGATTGATTTCGCAAAGAAACAGTTAATCTAACCTACCTGTGGGCCAACTCGTGAGCGGCCGTGTGTCCAACATTCTCGCTGAAATCATTCTCCGAAATAGAAATGCTCTCGTTTAAACACAATGCGCTGCCAAAAGAAATACCGTTCAAATCTCCTAGGTCCGTGCCGGTCAAGTTCAACCTGCGGAATATATTCACGTATAATTATGAGCAGAATGTTGGGCGGCGTTCACCAAACCCGACACCCCACATTGTGCCAACGGCTTCGGGTGGAGGAGTACAATAGGGAGGGCACAAGCCTTACCCTAGTGCGAGGAAATGCAATCTACATACTAAATGTCATGGCAGGGTAGACCAGGCCTTAATCCTTGGTCGGCAACTGGTCTAGGATGGAAGTTCCGACAGGTGGATAGTTAAGTAATGAAGAAATTAGAAGAGGATTGGACTCTGAAAATAGTCATGCCATTCAATAAAGAACAACATATTAAATACCCTGGTTAAATCTACAACAATACTACATTAAAAAACAAATATGATGAATGCAAAGTAAGGGTAAAGACTAACCTTATGCAAAAGGTGAAGTGATGGTGGCAAGAACAATCCTAGAGAAATAAAGACAAACTTATAAAGTCTATTGGGCAAAGCACACAACAGGTTCTTACATCTTCCCGAACACTTCGTTGGGGAGTTGCAGGAACTTGAAGACGAAGAAGAGGAAGAAGAAGAGCAGGAGGAGGAGGAGGAGGAGGAGGAAGAAGAAGAAGAAGAAGAAGAAGAAGAAGAAGAAGAAGAAGAAGAAGAAGAAGAAGAAGAAGAAGAAGAAGAAGAAGAAGAAGAAGAAGAAGAAGAAGAAGAAGAAGAAGAAGAAATGGTAAATAGTATATAATGATTCAATTATTTGTCTAAAGTAGTCCAAATCTCTACGGTCAATATACAATGATCCAATTATTAGCCTAAATTATGAACTAAACTCGATGGTAAATGGTACTCAAAACCAGGCGTATGATCATTTTCAGAAGTGCCCCACTTTCCCATCATTTAGCATCTTCTAGGGTGTCTCATTAATCTCATTAATCTCATTTATCTCATCTCATTAATCATCTTCACATTTCTCATTAATCTCATTAATCATCTTCACATTTCAAAGGAGCTGGCCCACGTGATTCAAGTCTGCAATGTGTCTGTCTCCTATTGTCAATCCTTAACCTCAAATTACAAAGGAACTAATCTGTTCTAATCGCCGTTAAGTTACGTTCCAAAGCTCCAGAGTGTGGCTCCCTGGCTTTCAAAAGACTTCAAGAATGGGGAAACCATCAACCTGACGCGCTGTAAGCCGTGTTTAGCTTCCCTCAGTCCCTCCTGCAGAACCGAGCGAAAGTCAGTTTCTTTCTCTCGAACAATTAGTAGAAAACAATATTGACCTTCGCAGGAAATTGCCATCAAACCCAATTCCAGGTTGATTTTCAAATGCAAATTTACGTTCAGTAGTTTGACTATTGCTTTCTGAACGAAAATGTTGTAGTCCAACTTAATGCCGGTGTATGCACTGAACCCCCTACCTACTCCATCAGAAAACAAAAAATGTAAGAGCGAGGACTCTTACCCGTTCGATTACGTCAACTTGTTTAGTATACAAGAAGGCGTCAAATAAAAACATTAAAAATGTGATAGAAATTACAATAACCATGCCATTGTCTTGTAACCTGTCAATATGTTGCTAAGGATGTCAAGAGTGTTAAGCACGTGACATCACGGTGGAGACGAACACGGTGACGTTATAAAGACAGTTTACAGATGGCCGCCCAACTTCTGATATGCACCAAAGAGGAGCAGCCTTCTGTTTTCCATTTATTTTTATTTTTTTGATCAGTGAAGAAGTGAAACCAATAGAAATTCATCGGCGAATGAAGGTTCACTATGGTGATGCATGCCTGTCAGTCCAGCAAGTGTATGAGTGGGGTAGGAAGATTCAAATCTTTTAGGTCCGTTGAAGGCGTACTGCAGGTGGTGCCTGACTGGTTACACACGCGATAAAGATATTTTTTTCTACAAGAATCGGCACTGGAGGACTTGCATTAAACGCAGTAGTAAATTTGTTCTGTACTTTTTCAGAATATATATCTCACTCACACACTCACACACACTCTCTCTCTCTCTCTCTCACTCACACACACACACACACACACCCACACATCCATCCACACACCCACCCACACACACTCCCCCCACACACACGCTGACAGCCACAGACACGCACACGCACACACAGACAGACACACAGACAGACAGACATACACACACAGACACAGACACACAGACAGACGGACACACAGACAGACACAGACACATAGACACACAGACAGACACAGACACACAGACAGACACAGACAGACAGACATACACACAGACACAGACACACAGACAGACACAGATAGACAAAGACACACAGACACAGACAGACACACACATACACAGACACACAGACAGACAGAGACACACACAGTCACACAGACACAGACAGACGGACACACAGACAGACACAGACAGACAGACTCAGACACACAGACAGACACAGACACACAGACATACATACACACAGACACAGACAGACACAGACACACAGACAGACACAGACAGACACAGATAGACAAAGACACACAGACACAGACAGACACACACATACACAGACACACAGACAGACACACACGCAGTCACACAGACACAGACAGACGGACACACAGACAGACACAGACACACAGACACAGACAGACACAGACAGACAGACAGACACAGACACACAGACAGACACAGATAGACAAAGACACACAGACACAGACAGACACACACATACACAGACACACAGACAGACAGAGACACACACACAGTCACACAGACACAGATAGACGGACACACAGATACAGATACAGACACAGAGACACACAGACAGACACAGACACACACACACAGACACACAGACAGAGACAGACAGAGACAGACACATACAGACACAGACACAGACACACACAGACACGCTGACACAGACACAGACGCACAGACGCATGCATGCACGCACGCACAATTAAGGTTTTCATTTTGAAACCCCCTCGTATAACATATTCATTCTAAAATTATTTATTGCAAGCCAGTAAGTGTATCACCAAATCACTCACCCGGTAAACAGCATGTAGTGGTCACTGCCAGGTATATCCTCCTGTTGCATGTACCACTCGTAGAAATTATCAAGTCCTTCCTCATGTGTGATCATATTATCAATGTGGGTGTGGTTGGAAAACAAGCCTTCATCTTCTGGACTCTGGGAAAAGCAACCCATTGTTCATGAATGTAAGACTCTTGTGTCCAGATGGGCTAGTGAAATTTATATTTGAACTGATCAAGTACTAGTGGATGACTAATCGTCTTAGGGACTTCTCGTATCTGTCAGAGGCTTATATACGATTGTTTTCCTTAAGCAACCCCATTTAATTTGATATATAGTACAACATATCTGCGATTCCTATTAACAACCTTTAAGTCATAACTGTGACACACTCCTACTTCCCATTTTCTGCTGTCATGTTTCTTTGGTCCAACCTACTTTTTCTTTGGTCCAACCTACTGTTTGTTTGGTCCAACCTACTTTTTGTTTGGTTCAACCTACTGTCTGTTTGGTCCAACCTACGTTTTGCTTGGTCCAATGTACTGTTTGTTTGGTCCAGCCAACTTGTTGTTTATGTGGGAGTTGGAAATCAACGGTAGCTTTAGATAAAAAAAACTAGACAATTTTGACAACAAATGTCTTAGAATAATTCTAAACATCCAGTGGACAGATTTCAATACCAATGCGCAAATAAGACAAGAGACTAAGTAAGATATTGTATCCAATTTTATAAGAAAACGCCGTTGGAACTACATCGGCCATGTACTCAGAATGGACAAGACAAGACTCCCCTACCAAGCCCTCATATGGTCACCAGTAAGGAATAGAAAAAGGGAAGACCAAGAGAGACCCTGCGTAGAACCATCATCAGAGAAGGCTCATTCAATGGCCAAGTAAATATCCAAGATCTACAACAGGTAGCAGCGAACCGCCAAGCATGGAGAGACAGGACTTCTGCCCTATGTGCCGCCTTAGGCTCAAGAGGAAAGACTAACTAACTTGATGTTTGGCCTAATCTACTTTTTGTTTGGTCCAATCTACTTGTTGTTTGGTCCAACCTACTTGTTGTTTTGTCTAATCTACTTTTCATGTGGTCTAATCTACTTTTTGTTTGGTCCAACCTACTTTTTGTTTGGTCTAATCTACTTTTTGTTTGGTCCAACCTACTTTTTGTTTGGTCCAACCTACTTTTTGTTTGGTCTAACCTACTTGTTGTTTGGTCCAATCTACTTTTTTGTTTGGTCCAACCTACTTTTAGTTTGGTCCAACCTACTTTTTGTTTGGTCTAATCTACTTTTTGTTTGGTCCAACCTACTTTTTGTTTGGTCCAACCTACTTTTTGTTTTGTCCAATCTACATTTTGTTTGGTCCAACCTACTTTTCGTTTGGTCTAATCTACTTTTTGTTTGGCACTGAATCTGTTAAGAATCTTACACGACCTTTGCAGGACGTTGTGATCAACCCCAACCCCAGGTTCATATTCTAGGCAATCTTACGTTCAATAGTTTACCATTGCTTTCTTAACAATAAGTCACGGTTGAAGTCCAACTGACCGGTACAGGGAATGAACCCCGTACCCCGTCAAGTAGGGAAGCATCCTATGACAGGTCTAGCAAACAGCAAGGGAATGTAGTTGATCTTAGAAACATGCTCATGAATCACGGAAGAAATTGGAGGAAAGGCGCTAGTCACAGGCGGTGGAACTTCAATTACCCCTCCCCACGACGCTTAACGGCATAAGTGGGCGTCGACAACAACAACAACCCCTTCATCAGCGCACCAGAAGTTGAATTTAAATTAATAAATAAAATTAGTTACATATCCTTACCAGGACTTAGCAGTCAATTCCAGTATTTTTTGACTGTTTGTGATACCTGGGTAAGCTTACCTTCAGTAGTTTGCCATTGCTTTATGAAGGACCGGGACTCATATTATTGTATAGAAACCAACGCAAAGCGATCTACTTCCAAAATCGCCGGCAGCTGTGTTTCAAACGCGGTTTGCGGGAATTACGAGTTGCGTCACAGCTTCTTCGCCTCAAAGCTGGCTAATGGGAAACATTCAGAGGACAAGAGTGAGAGGAAGTCCACGACGACACAAGAACGTCAGCGTAGAGACTTAGGCTGAGGTGAAGGAGATTGCTTCTGTCAGGGGACCGTGTCGTGGACATACGCTGAGGTGAGGGAGATTGTTTTTCTCAGGGGACAGTGTCGTGGACTTACGCTGAGGCGAGGGAGATTGTTTTTCTCAGGGGACAGTTCTCAGGGGACTGTATCGTAACCTTACGCTGAGGTGAGGGAGATTGCTTCTGTCAGGGGACAATGTCCTGGGTCTCCGTGGCCAGATGGTCTAGCCGCTATTCCCACGCTACGAAGATCATGGGTTCGTTTTCATGCTCGGTAATTCGGTGCACCCTGGCGGTCGTCGCTGGAAATATGGAGTTCGTGCTTTGTGCGAGGGATTTGGCACGCCATTAAGCAAAAAAAAAAAAAAATTAAATAAATAAAGACCGAATTATACGGGCTAAAACCCGGAGCGGTGAAAATGATCCTTTTGATTTTAAACTTTAACCTTTTAGAAGATTTCGATGTGGCATGATCAGACGATTTTGACATCATCTTCATTGTGAGTAATGATGACATTGATCTACTCTGCTACACACATGACACACAAGATACATGTCACCATCACACACTAAAAACCAACAAAACATTGTACTAACATTGTTCTACTCTACTACACACATGCCACTCAAGATACATGTCACCATGTGTTGTCATTGAGTACTTACATTCAAAATTCTGAGAACCGTTACTGTAGTCCTGATGGCGATATCTGGGTCCTTGATGTTCTGGTAGCGGACGTTCACCTGTCAGATGTAGTGGGGGTGGGGAAATATGTCTTAGTTTTGTGTTATTGATTGCTTGTTTCCTTTGTGCATGATGTCTAATTGATAGCAATATAGATCCCATTCCTCTTCTTCTTCTTCCTCTTCTACACATTCATTCATTATAACATATTTCTTTTCTTTTTATGTGAATGTAACATGCATACTAGATAATCGATGTGCGAAAGAAGAGTGATTGGAAGGGCGGTATGTGAGACGGGCCTGCGTGTCGAAATCCTAGCCCTCTAAAAGTGAAAGTTGGTTGTTTCGTTCGTTCGTTCTTCAATTTGTCTTAAGGCTTTGGCCGTGACGCGTCGTAGACAGGAGACTGGTGTCATTTTATGCGATGCAGTGGTGTTTACTAATGGCACTGTGGTCCGGGCGCTAGCGGGGTTCTTGGGTATTCAAAGCCAGCTCAAGGTGCACAACTGTTAAGGAAGCAAGCGGCGCTTTTGCCGTTACAACCAGCAGCATAACGTTGGAAACAATAGCTGTAACCAATGCCCTGAATATGCTCGGCATGCACCATTATTCATACACTTGTATATCGGCTTGTATTGATAATGAAGTAGGCCAATATCAGCCAACTAAGAAAGGTGTGCAACAGCGATGTGTAGTTTCTCTAGATCTCTTTTCCTGTACAATTAAACTATTTTCATAAATTCAGAAGATATGAGAGAAATCACCATGGAGGGACGTAACATCAATATTAGATATGTTGATGATGCAGTATTGATTGCAGACAATGAGCAGGATCTGAGGCATTTGGTAGATGCGGTTGTTGCACAGTGAACAACTGGGGTTAGAACAAAATTGCAAGAAGACACAGATGATGGTAGTTACTAGGAAGAAGGAAATACCACGATGTAATTTACAAGTAAGTGGGAGTATTCGTAAACAAGTGAAACGGTACAGTTATCTCGGAACAGTCATATCATCTGTCGGGAGATGCCTTGAGGAGATTAGAACAAGAATCGCCATGGTGAAGGTAGCTTTTTGCAAGATGGAAAACAAACTGACCAATAAAAAGATGTCATTTGCAGCGAGAAAAAGAGTGTTGAATTGCTACATAGAACGTGTAATTTTGTATGGATGTGAATCGTGGGCAATGAACAGACAAGCTGAAAAACATCTGATGGCTGTGGAAATGCGATTTCTGAGGACAATGCAAAGAATACCATTGACAGACAGAAAATCTAATGGCCAAGTCTTTCAAGAAACAAATAAAATCCGTAAACTAATTAGAGACATTAGACGTAGAGAGTCACAAATTTTGGACGCGTTATGAGAGGAAATACATTGGAGAACTTGGTGACAACTGGCAAGATTGGGGAGGGGGAGGGGGGGGGGAAACAAAGAGAATGCAGAGAAGTAAATACGTGGATGGCTTGGCCGCGTGGTATGGTCGAGACAAGAACACTGAGCTGATCCACGACTCTGGCGATCGCGTGAGATGGCGAAACATGATCGCCTACGCTTATCGACGTGGCAGATGATGATAATACAGGACGACTCAATGAACATGCTCAATAAGGTACGCGACACAACACGAGTGGCTCAACGCACTGAGCATACAACACCTAGTCAAGCTAACTTTCATCTAAGTTCCCGGACACTAGGGAATGAAAGGCACAACAGATAATTGACGTCAAATAGGACAAGCGAAATGCATACAATTACATCTGTTTTCTCTCTGAGATGCTTCAACACAAAAACAGTAGAACAAAAGAAGAACGAACGATCGTTCTGGCGAACATGGCGGTGATAAAGGAGAGAAGGGCAATACAAAAATCCGTCAACTGACCGAGGATTCGAACCAGCTACTCCCGAATGGAAGCTCGACGTTCTTCCCACTTGACCAGACGCTGCATATATCTAACATGTTAACAAATACTGCGGTAGTTGTGAATGTACTAGTATACTCACTGACTCTGCTACATAGGTGTACCATAGTCTCATCTCTCGAGGGGTAGCTTCCACCCCCACATACTTCACCCACCTGAAGATAAGATTTGTTTTGAAATAATTAAATGCAGTTCAAACCACTGGTATTGTTTGGTACATTGACGTCATTTGTGTTCCTGCCTTTTACCTTTCTGACTTTGTTCTTTGTTGCTATATAACTCGCTGGCCTCATACCGTTTTGGCAGACGATAATTTGTTACATTGTGCTTAAACAAGGCATAATAACTGCAACCTATGGCGGGGATCAAGGATGGAGTTATACCTCTCCAAAGCACTAAGCTTGGACTGAGTTGTACAGACCAAGTGTTGCTCATGCACGATCCCTCTATCGGCATGCCTAGTTTACTCCTGAGATAACAACAGTACATTTGGAACAAGACAAGCTGCAGAAGTTGTCGGATCAGCAAACCAATGTTCTAACTGCCCGCCTGTCGAAGCTTCGATTCTAGACCAGTCGTGGACCACTGCTTAGTACACTGCCGTGACATTTAGTCTTTAGGTTGCATTTCCTCGCATTAGGATAAGGCTTGTACCCTTCCTATTGCGTCACTCCACCCGAAACACAAGCAACAAATTCACAAATATTGACCTGACAACAATAATGTAGTCGACAATTTATGAGTGTCAATATAAAATGTTCCTTTCATATCATGTACAGGACGTTGCAGTTAGTCTTAGCATGTTTAACTGTTTGTGATGTCTTGACAAGTGTATGTTACAATAGTTTGCCACTGCTTTATGAACGACCGAGACTTTTACCACTGTATGAAAGGCGGCCTGCTTTCAATTCGCTCTCAGATAGTCTCGAACGCGTATGCTGGATTAAGAATTGCTACCGAAACCCCTGTGCCACTCTGCTGATTGCCAAAATATACATGTGAATTTATTTATCACGCGATTTGAATGGCGTCAGGAGTTCCCAAACTACTAACATTTCACCGTGTTCTATCTGTGCGACGTACTTGGTATAATCTACATTGTCCACGATGTATGTGTGACTTACTTGGTATAATCTACATAGTCCAGATGTATGACTTACTTGGTATAATCTACATAATCCATGATGTAAGACTTACTTGGTATAATCTAAATAGTCCACGATGTATGACTTACTTGGTATAATCTACATAGTCCACGATGTATGACTTACTTGGTATAATCTACATAGTCCACGATGTATGACTTACTTGGTATAATCTACATAGTCCACGATGTATAACTTACTTGGTATAATCTACATAATCCATGATGTATAACTTACTTGGTATAATCTACATAATCCACGATGTATGACTTACTTGGTATAATCTACATAATCCACGATGTATAACTTACTTGGTATAATCTACATAATCCACGATGTATGACTTACTTGGTATAATCTACATAATCCACGATGTATAACTTACTTGGTATAATCTACATAATCCACGATGTATGACTTACTTGGTATAATCTACATAATCCACGATGTATAACTTACTTGGTATAATCTATATAATCCACGATGTATAACTTACTTGGTATAATCTACATAATCCACGATGTATGACTTACATGGTATAATCTACATAATCCACGATGTATGACTTACTTGGTATAATCTACATAATCCACGATGTATAACTTACTTGGTATAATCTACATAATCCACGATGTATAACTTACTTGGTATAATCTACATAATCCACGATGTATAACTTACTTGGTATAATCTACATAATCCACGATGTATGACTTACTTGGTATAATCTACATAATCCACGATGTATAACTTACTTGGTATAATCTACATAATCCACGATGTATGACTTACTTGGTATAATCTACATAATCCACGATGTATAACTTACTTGGTATAATCTACATAATCCACGATGTATAACTTACTTGGTATGATCTACATAATCCACGATGTATAACTTACTTGGTATAATCTACATAATCCACGATGTATGACTTACTTGGTATAATCTACATAATCCACGATGTATAACTTACTTGGCATAATCTACATAATCCACGATGTATAACTTACTTGATATAATCTACATAATCCACGATGTATGACTTACTTGGTATAATCTACATAATCCACGATGTATAACTTACTTGGTATAATCTACATAATCCACGATGTATGACTTACTTGGTATAATCTGCATAGTCCACGATGAAAGCAATTTCCACAACATGCTGTGTTGGCTCTCCTGAGCTTGGGTCTCTGTCTGTATCTCGCCTGTCTCGCTGATGGAGCGCCGTCTTCCGATGTTATTGCTGTGTGTCTCGGCTGTGGACAAGATTGAGCAGAATCTAGCGTTATCAGTTGTTACAATGTTTACAACACACAATTAGATGACCACTCGCGCATTTAGAATTGGGTCATTTCACCTGTTTGTTGAGGATGGGGGTGGAGCAGATAAGGAATTATTTCTGGTGCTGTGATGTCGGTTCTTGACTCAACCCAACTCAACGACCTTCTTTATGTACAAGTATAACAAGACACAGCTCACTGTGGTGACATCATCATCATGCAGCTTGTAAAATAGCGCATATATACCATCAAGCATAATTTCTTTGGATCTGTCTATTGATATTGTTATGTTCACGATAGTTTCACAATATTTGCACGATATTTTCACAATAGCTTTACATTTTCACAACATGTTCTCTCTTCTCATTAAATGACCACCGAACATTGCCGCATACAGTGTTCTACTGTTATTAGTGCCTTCCAAAGTATTAACAGCCGGCTTCGTGGCTTAGAGGTTATGACTTTTGTCGGTAATCTCGTATACTCTCGTCGGTAACGTGATGACGGTTAGAATCAGCAGTGGTTCGAATCGCATCGGTAACTTACGGGGTATGAGAGCCAGCCGCTCAGAAAGCAATGGAAAACTACTGAGCGTAATCTTGCCAAGAAATCAACATACAGCTGAAAGATGCTGGTGTTGACAGCGATATCCTGTAAAGGATATGAAAAAAAAAAAAAAAGTATTAACAACATTGCTTCCAGAAACCACATGACCGCTGTCTCCATCTCCAAGCCCTTTCTAATTTGTTCTTTCACATTGGCAGATTCCCTGTCATATAACAAAACCGGTTCTATATCATCATCATCATCATCATCATCATCATCATCATCATCATCATCATCATCATCATCCAGTGTTTTGCCGGCTGGCGTGGGCGATCATGCCTCTCCACAAATCGCGATCCCCGACGTCATAGATCAATTCGTGTGTTGTCTCCCTTCAGTGCCATGACACAAAACTGTCAAGAATCTTCTCCCTCCGTCTTCCTCTTTCTGTCTTTCAACAAATATTTCCGGTGGTCACGACGTGTTCCAATTCTTGTCTTCTCATAACGTGGCCAAGAAACAATGACTGCCTCTTTCTGGATGTTTGTGATAAGCTGTCTTTGAGGGTTAGCCTCACTCAAAACGTCCAGATTGCTCATTGTGACTTTCCAATTAATTTTCAGCATTCGTCTATAAAACCAAATATTAAAAAAAAGCTTCTACATACTTGTTTTTTAAAGTCTCGTAGCAGGAAACTGTTCTGTGCATGTGAAATGTTAGAGCCATCAAATTTTGTAGGCCGGAGTGCATGGAGGGATTGGTGATCAGTCTTTCCCCTCGTGTAGCGGACGGCGAGTGCAGGCATAGTACCCTCATTCAACGTAACTGATGTTATTACCAACGTAGCGTCACAGCCATAACACCAAGGGGCCTGCTCAATATACTACTGCAGTACTCTATTTCTGGTAGCCGCGGTGGTGGAGCAGTTAGATCGCCTGCCTGCCGACCTATGGGTCATGTATTCAAATCCCTATCCAGGCAGGGGATTAAACCTGATCTGCTTTCGCAGATCAACCGTCTAAAATGTGTACTAGAAAATCTCTTGTGAAGTGAAAGTGTCATATTGACCACATGACTCCTGCAGAGCCGATTGGTCTATTTGAGTCTAGCACCGTATAACCAAAACGCCTTAACACGTGTGAAAGTGTCTTTTATTATATTTTTTGTTTTCGCGTTCGCTCGCTTTTGAACTCAAGCGTAGTCTATATACTACTTTTAGTAGCACTAGACTGAATTATACGTGTGGATTAAAAGAATAGTTGCATGTCCTTCACAGCACGTAACAGTCAACCCCAGTATTTTTGCTGTTCGTGATTCCTGAGCAAGTTTAACGTTCAGTAGTTTGCCATTGCTTTCTAAACGACCGGCACCTATATCGTTATCGAAAAAAAAAATAGCACCGCGTGTTTCGAACTCGGGTATACGGAATTACGAATCGCGCCAGTAACCTCTTCGCCACGGAGTCCGGTGTTCATTGCGTGCGAATTAGCTTTCTCTATTACCAGTGTCTCTCCACATCAGGCGATTTTTATTTTACTTTCACAGGCACGACCTCGGATTTGGGGCTGAGTGACACAGTAACAATTAACACCAGCCCTGGGGTTGAACAACTTGAGGTGAAGTTGACAGCTCTGATATCTGCAGCGCTGACATCGTCATACACGGCTCAGTCAGCCGTTTCTTTCAGGATTGCTGTTCTGAGGCTTTGAATGTCCTTAGTTTGTGCGCACTACAAACGGTAGTTTTCAAGCTATATAGTCATTACTTCAAAATACAGGCGAAGAACGCCCGGCCCGCGGGCCTTGTAAGGCCAGGGAAATTATTTGATGTGGCCCTGCCAAAGCAACCGCAGGCAGGAGGAGTCTAAATTCAATAGATCTAAGGAGCTTTATAAACAATCACCAATAAATCTAGTAGCAACATCATCATTACCAGCTAACATCAGACGCCTCACGAAAGAAAAGCAATCCCAGTCATCACATTAGGGGCGATTTAACTAAATGTGTGACGTTAATACAGCAGGCTAGTTTAGTTTAGTTTAGTTTAGTTTAGTATAGTCGATGGATCAACATCACGCCACACGGTGGCAACCCATATGTATTCCGTTCTCCTCCTAACTCAAACCTGAGTCTGGAAAAACTCAGCTCAGTGCACGAACTCTGTAGCACAGGCGAGGATCCTGAAATACTTTTGGGTAGATTTTTAACTCGAAATTTTGCTCGGGCAGCGCCGTTAGGCTACTCTTTTTCGATTTCCAACTGCCAAGGGATCTTTTACGTGCGCAACAATACACACGGACGTCCGATCTCACTACCCAGAGACCAGGGGAAATTTTATTACTAGAAGTCCACGAGAAAAAATCCCGGTCCTCACCGGGGCTTGAACCCGGGACCTCCAGCACTCGAGGCGGACACCATACCTCGAGACCACGCAGCCCCCCCCCCCCCCCCCGACACAGCAGGCTAATTTTTAAGTGTCTCCCTGGTCTAGGTGTTATACTACTTTCCTCGTAATCCCGTATACTTTCGTGAATAACGTGACGTGCGCGAGAATTGGCAGCGGTTCTCTCCGCGTCGGTAACTTACGGGGTATGTAAGCCGGTCGCTCAAAAAACTACTGATCTTGCCAAGAAATCAACAATCGGCTGAAAGATGCTGATGTTGACAGCGATGTGCTGTAAAGGTTATGCGAACAAAAACAAAAAATTAAGGTGATAATTTTGTATGGTAG
>JACEFZ010015544.1:40000-92500 GCA_014155875.1 Cepaea nemoralis
CTCCGTAAGTTACCAACGCGACGAGAACCAATACCGTTTCTAGCGTAGGTTTCGTTACTCTCGAGAATATATATATACTAACCTAATGACAGACAAACGGCTTAAGCAGATAGAAATATATGTACATTCACAGCTGACATACAGATAGGCAGACAGAGACAAAGACAAGCATATACGTTCATACTCCCCCCCCCCCCACACACACACACACAGAGGGAGAGAGAGAGAGAGAGAGGGAAAGAGAGAGAGAGAGAGAGAGAGAGAGAGAGAGAGAGAGAGAGAGAGAGAGAGAGAGAGAGAGAGAGAGAGAGAGGGAAAGAGAAAGAGATGCCAAGAAACAGACTAAAGGATAACCAACAGACAGATTGTTTGACAGGTACACAATACGTACTAGATAGACAGAAAAGCTCATACGTGTATACCAGACAGACAGACAAACATACATACATACCAGCATATATCTGCCAGACTCCCGCTTGACAATCATGGACGACGGTGTGTTCAAGTCCGTGTACACGGCTGCACCCTGCAAACACAACCCAACAACACACATGAAGACCAGTAGACAGATGCCCCAAGTACAATACTGTGGCCCGGTTCTACCACGAGAAAGTGAAGAGCTCTAGGAGAATTAATGGTGTCAACCACATCATAACACTACACTCGATAGCTACTCGTCCTTTCACCTTCTTCAATTATCTGTTCAGGTGTACGGACAGATAGAAAAACTAACGAACAAGTCCTTCAAGAAACAAATTGCTGCTTGCTTGCTTGTGTTCGCTGGCTTTTAACCCCAGCATGAAGTCCTGTATGTCGGATGAAGACATCCTGTTGTCCAACATCAGTGTGATGTCATATCGGACCTGAGGTGTACGAGAGTATCCATTGTCCCACGTCTGGCTTATTGGTGTGCAGACTGGTGGTTCCTCGCCGTGCAGGCAGATACTCTCCGACTTCGGAAAAATCAGCGATCTTACTACGTTAGCCAGGATTCAGGAACCCGAAGGGACCTGTTGCCAAGGACGCACGGCTAGAACGTGTTAGTACAGTGGTTCTCAACCTTTTTTGGCCCATTCCCCCCTTCACCATATTTTCAGAACGCCATTCCCCCCCTTCCTATCAAATATTTGGCCCGTTCCCCCCTTCACCGTATTTTCAGAACGTCATTCCCCCCCCCCCCCCCCCCCTTTTCATATTTCCTATAAAAAAATCCCCCACCCCTACACAGTATACGTAAAAATGGAAGGTAAATGTAATAGCATATACTAAAACAAGTCTAGACATCTACATAAAACATGATGTGTGGGTCTACTTACTTTATAAAATGAATTTTAGAAGTATGAGACGTACATACCTGTAAAGTATGAAGGGAAAAACTATGTCAAATAATCGGTTCTTGTATTAACACAATCTTGAAATGGTCTTCATTCCCCCCCCCTGGAAACCCTGAAATTCCCCCCTGGGGGGGAATTCCCCACCGGTTGAGAACCACTGTGTTAGTAGGTCTTGGCTAGTATAAAACCTGGCCCTGGTGCATTGGAAACAACTCTGCGTCCCACTTCGTATTTAAAAGTGAGAGCTCAGTCTTCATGAGGATCCGCCTGGGAGAAGTGTCATTTACCGATGTACCTAGCAGGTCAGAGAACATGAAAACGTTTATCTGAATGGCAGAGAAACACAGCATGTTGTAGATATGTCACGTGTTAGGACCATACTTCGACCTGGTGTTATATAAAAGTTTACCAGAGAATTCTAAGGCGTTTTATTAAATTGGTTGGGGAGGAAAGACTACGAAAAAGGGAACTGGAATCCCCATCTCATATTATCCTGGCCTATAATATCTTGTGATCTAACATGTTTTATTCCAACTGCAGTATCTACCACAAGGTTATCTTAATTTTTTGACTTAATTGTCTGTTAGATATTAGTTATTTGGGCTAACATTGCTGTCTGTTGTATTTTAGATATGTTTGTAGTTGTTCTATTAGTTTCTATTTGTTTGAAGTTTTTCTTTAAGTATCTATTTTAAAGTTGAATGTGTAACATCATTGAAATAAACCAGTTTTGTAAATATAGAATAGAACAAGTAAGGTTTTTTAAGGCAATAAAATTAGTAATGATGATAATAATGAAGATGATAGTAATGTTAATGATGATGACAATGATGATGATAATGAAGGTAATAGTTATGATGATGATAGTGTTGATGATAAAGATGACATTGATGGTGATGATAGTGATGAAGATAATGAAGATGCTATTGATGAAGATAATTAAGATGATAGTAATGATGATAATAAAGATGATGGTGATGATGATAATAAAGATGATAGTGATGATGATAGTGATGAAGATAATGAACTTGATAGTTATGATGATAATAAAGATGATTGTGATTATGGTAACAATGATGAAGTAATGAAGATCACAGTGATGATGATGATAATGAAGATGATAGTGACGATGATGATGATAGTGATGAAGATAATAAAGATGATAGTGATGATAATAATAAAGATGATAGAGATGATGGTAACGATGATGAAGTAATGAAGATCATAGTGATGACGGTGATAACGATGATAGTGATGATGATGATAGTGATGAAGATAATGAAGATTATAGTGATAATGATAATAAATATGATAGTTATGGTGATGATAATAAAGATGATAGTGATGTTGATAACGATGATGACGTAATCAAGGTGATAACCATAATGTTGATATGAAGAGGAAAATGATATCAATGTTCTCATGTCCCACCTCAAAGAAGCTGTTTGCCGCCCGCGTGCTGCCTTCATCACTCATCACCACCGGCAGTAACCTTGACCTGGTCATCATCAGCATCGCTGTGTCACCGGCCACCGGGACAGCAATGGTCAGCATGTCAGGAAGGTTAGAGTCGGCATTCCTCCTGGCGCGATGGTCTGAGTTCCACACCTCTCCCAGCAAATTGACCTCAACTACATCTGCGCTCAGGAGAATGGACACGAAATAAGGAATTAACTCGTGCATGTTGTTTGCCTCGCCCAGAAAGCAATGGCAAACTACTGAATATAATTTTACCTAACATATCAACCTGAAGTTATGATTTATGTTTGCGCTCGCTCGTTCGCTCGCTTTGAACTCAAGCGTAGTCCATACGCACTACGCCTAGTAGTGCTGGGCTCAGTCTTGCGTATGGATTAGCTTTCCCTATTAACAGTGTCCCTCGCCATCAGGCAAACCCACTCCGACTTCAGAGGTACTTGTAATTAACGTCCCCAAGTCAAGGACGACAGATAGGTCAACATTTTATTCCAACTGTCCGGTGTAGGGGTTGAACCCCTTATCTCGACATCAGCACACCGGATGTTTAAGAACATGCGTTCTTATCCATTCGGCCACGGCTGACCTACGAGGTTATGATTGATTGCAACATGTGTTTTTTTTTTTTTTAATATGTTGTTTAAAGAAGTCAAGGTGGCCAAGGGGCTTAATGCGTTGGAAACTTCCGGTGCGCTGAGAGCGGGATACGGGTTTCATTCCCTACACAGATCAGTTGGACGTCAATCGTTTACTTCTCGTTCCGAATGCAATGGCAAGCTACTGAACTGTAAAACTGCCCAGTAAATCAACTGTGGAGTTGAAGTTGATCGTAACGAAAGTACACCAGGAAAAGAATAGTGGATTGCTGTGGGAAAAAAAAATGACCTGGAGTCACATTATCTGGTGTGCCTGATCCGGTCGTGAGGAGTCTGTCACAGAAGTCAGGCCGTTTTAAAACTTCCTACTCCACTCATGCCGGCTCTGTGGCGAAGGCTTACGGAAAGCAGTTTGTAATCCCTTATACCCGCGGTCGAATCACAATTGTGGGCGATTTGGCAGCAGACCGCCTTGCGTTGGTATCTTACGAAATGGCATAAGTGCCAATAGTTCAGAAAGCGATGGCAAACTACTGAACCGAAACTTGCCAAGAGATCCACAACATCAAAAAATGCTAGGTGTTGACTGCGACGTCCTGTAAAGGATATGCAACTAACTTTTCTTTAAAAACTAACTCTGCTCATACACTTGCTGGACTTACAGGCATCCATCACCATACTGGATCTTCATTCATCGATACATTTCTATAGGTTTCATCCTTCATTGATAAAAAACGAATAACAGAAAGATGCCCGTCTTTGGTGCGCCCAGCTGTAAAATGTCCTTGTGACGTCACCTGTTTCGTCTGCACCGTATTGTCACGGCCGTACCACTCTTGACATCCTGAACAACAATACTGACATGTTACAAGACAATGGCTTGATTATTGTAATTTCTATCACACTTTTAAGGTGGTCATTTGAAGCTCCCTCGTAGAATGGAACAAGATCAACGAGCGGCTAGACCGTTTTATATGACAACACATGGATATAAGGCGAGAAGACGACCTAGCAAGAGTTAGCTAGATGGAGTCAAGAAGGCATTGAAGAAGTCAAATATGAAGTTAGTACAAACAACTTGGTAAAGAAGGCATTGAAGAATTGAAATATGAAGTTAGTACAAGTAACTTGAATAGCGAAAATCATACATCCATCCACCTGATCTCATCGAGGTTTCACGGCAAACGCAGTACGACAAAGTAAGAATAAGAAGATACAAGACTGTAGTAGTCAGGCCTGTGTAGCTGGTACACAAAAACTGTTTTACTAGACCAATGACAGCAGCAGAAGCTGTTGGATATTGTAATTGTTGAAAGAAAACAATACGGTCTAGAAATTATCATCAAAATGATTAAAGTATAATTTATACCAAAGAGAATCCATTGTTCAAGACTATACCATAATGTACAAGAAACATTCTGGCATAGACTTGAACAATGGATCAAATGAAATGTTGCAAGTCGTATGGTATATGTGTTGGAAACATTCTGGTCTAGTCTAGAACAATAAATTAAATATTACAAGTCGTATGATATATGTATTGGAAACATTCTGGTCTATTCTAGAACAATAAAGTAAATAGTACATGTCGTATGGTATATGTATTGGAAACATTCTGGTCTAGTCTAGAACAATAAAGTAAATAGTACATGTCGTATGGTATATGTATTGGAAACATTCTGGTCTAGTCATGAAGAATAGATTAATGTAAATGTTACAAGTGATTAAGTACACCTATAGGAAATCTTCTGATTTAGCCACGAATAATGAAGTAAAGTGTTATTAGTTGTATAATACGTTAATTAATTAATTAATTAATTAATTAATTCATTCATTCATTCATTCACCCAGTAGCATGTCCTTTGCAGAATCTCGCTCCCACGACAACCTTCCAGAAAACCTCTCAGTCCCGCGTCCGATACACCCATTTGGCGCTCATCTGCGCTGCACCATTCTCTCAAGGCAACGATGGTGTATATGTTCATCCACACTACACACATGCCCCCCAAAAGGCTCTGAGCACATCTGCCTATCGTGCATAAATACCTCACCCAACGGTACAGACAAACCCACTTCTTCACCTTCTTCGGGAACTTCCATGCAGGTGGCACCCTTGGCAGCCCGACTGAACATCTTAGGCCACCCTTTAGTCTATGCATGAGCAACACTAAACCGTATAAAACTCATGCAACATAAAAGGTAAATACAAAACTTGGAACGGCAATATTTTCAAAAGTTATTAACAATACACCCTGTATCTGCATCCCTGTCATCATCATCATCATTGGCACCTTACCGTCTTGACAGACGATAGTTTGTGCTTTAAAAAGGCATAATAACTTTTACTTCCTGATTTACTTCCAATAAAAGACTAGAACTAACACAATGTCTTACCATAGTATCCTGGGACAAGTACTGGAGTCGGCACGCCAATGACTGAAGCGACGATGGAAGTAATGAGAAGTAACACCAGGCGAGACTGATGACCATTCAGTAAACTACCCAGCAACATTGTTCCTGGTGGGTTCTTGTGGAACATGCACTGTACAAGATTTTCTAATCTGTGAGGCGTATCAGGTGTATGCTACGAGCGCCATATATTTAAAAACCAATCATCACTCGATGGTTAATACCACATAGGTCGACTTTACTTCCCACAACGTCTCATTATATCAGATTTAGGCTTGACTATTTAAGAAAAAAAATGGCTACCCGTCAGTAACACATGCCTACAGGATCCACATGACACCGAGCTAGCCACACGGCCACCCAGTCTACACATGGGTACCAGCAAATGTCTTCAGAAGTAACGGTGGCCGGTGTGGTAATAATCACATCACCCGTCTATTGCTCAATGGTTTATACAAACGTGGGTCTAGCACCATATGCCACACTCACATTGAGATGTGTAAAGGGTCAAACCGAGGCTACTTTCTCGGGAAATATCTAAAGAAAGTCATGTCTGTACATCAGGGGAGGGGGGGGGGGGTATACTTATAACATAACTAATTGCTGCTACGATACTGTCAGGGAAATATCCTAGAGAAAGTCATGTCTGTACATGAGGGGGTCTACATATAACATGACTAATTGCTGCTGCGATACTGTCAGGGAAATATCCCAGAGAAAGTCATGTCTGTAATGGAGGAATCTACCTATAACCTGATTAATTGCTGCTACTATAAAGTTAGGGAACTATTCTAGAGAAAGTAATGTCTGTAAAGGAGGGATCTACTTATAACCTGACTAATTGATGCTACTATACTGTCAGAGAAATATCTTAAATAAAGTAATGTCTGTAAAGGAGGAATCAAATTATAACCTGACATATCGCTGATACTATCCTGTCAGGAGGTTATCCTAGATAAAGTGCTGTCTGTAAAGGAACGATCCAATTATAACCTGACTAATTGATGCTACTATACCGTCAGAGAAATATCATAGATAAAGTCATGTCTGTAAAGGAGGCATCTAATTATAACCTGACTAACCCCTGCTCTTACACATACTGTCAGAGAAATATCATCCGACTTTACGCTCCGAATTACTTGTGCAAAGCAAATGCTTACACACACACTTACGACCACAAACAAACCACGCAAGCACTCACTAGACACACACTCACACACACCATGAACACACACATACACACATATTTGTAATCGGTGATAGGGGTTGCGAATGTCCTATATATAGTGCGTACATGGATAGTGATAGGGAGCGAGATACCATGACCACTATGGAAACGACGACAGGGGCGATAATAATACTGACGACTATGTAGACGAAGTGGAGGTACAAGAGGAAGGAGCAGCAGCAGCAGCAGCAGCAGTAGTAGTAGTAATAGTAGTAGTAGTAGTAGTAGTAGTAGTAGTAGTAGTAGTAATAATAGTAGTAGTAGTAGTAGTAATAGTAGTAGTAGTAGTAGTAGTAGTAGTAGTAGTAGTGGTAGTAGTGGTAGTAGTAGTAGTAGTAGTAGTAGTAGTAGTAGTAGTAGTAATAGTAGTAGTAGTAGTAGTAGTAGTAGTAGTAGTAGTAGTAGTAGTAGTAGTAGTAGTAGTAGTAGTAGTAGTAGTAGTAGTAGTAGTAGTAGTAGTAGTAGTAGTAGTAGTAGTAGTAGTAGAAGTAATAGTAAGAAGAAGAAGAAGAAGAAGAAGAAGAAGAAGAAGAGAAGAAGAAGAAGAAGAAGAAGAAGAAGAAGAAGAAGAAGAAGAAGAAGAAGAAGAAGAAAAAAAAAACGAAAACGAAAGACAAGAAAACATGAAGAAGATGAAGAAGAAAAAGCAAAGAAGAAGAAAAGAAAAAGAGGAAGAAGACGAGAAGAAAACGAAGAAGAAGGGAAGAAGAAGAAGTAGGCGAAGAAGAAGGAGGAGGAGCAGTAACAGAAGAAGAAATCAAGCTACCTATAGCGACACTACACACAACACCTGTGGTGACCAATTAATTTAATGTCACGACTAAACACCCGGCATGTGGTACCGACAGCAGACACAAGTAGAGTCCTTCATGAACCGAACATATCCTACGGACAGAGAACACCAGGACTGCCATGCGCCAGATCACAAATGTGGGAGCTTTACACTTGCTAGCAGTTGCCAACTAAAGATATGTATGCCAGAGTAGAATGCGGGTGGGTGAGGGGTTGGTTGTATGCAATCGCAAGGATTTAAGGTGTATGTCATGTGTACATAAGACGTTTGGGAATAGATTTACAATTAGATTACATAAGGAGTGTTTTAAAGAAACTGAATACATTGTGGAGTGGGGCAGATAGAACTAGAAAAATTTGATTTTTAAGACATGCATCTTTCCCCATTGCAACAAACGCCTGTGAGACCTGGACACTTGCTAAACAAGCTGAACAGCGCATAAATGCCTTTGAATATAAATGTTATAGACGAGTTCTAAGAATATCTTGGGTAAAGAAACGAACAAATGCATCCATACTTCAAGAGCTGAATATTGAAGACGGTTGGCTATTAAAGACTATAAA
This sequence comes from Cepaea nemoralis, assembly GCA_014155875.1. Taxonomy (NCBI): domain Eukaryota; kingdom Metazoa; phylum Mollusca; class Gastropoda; order Stylommatophora; family Helicidae; genus Cepaea; species Cepaea nemoralis. Next base: position 48,400 of record JACEFZ010015544.1, read on the forward strand.
TCGAAGAAAACTGAAATATTTTGGTCACTTGAAACGTCACGAAAGTTTGGAGAGAACAATAATGGAACAATAATATAACTGGCTGCATAGAACTGCATGCTCTGTTTTCTAAACCACCTTTTCACTTCACATTCAACTTCGGCGTCATTCGCGAAATGTCTCCCGACAAGGTGGGTTTTCAGTTGACTTAGCCCCTAGCGATTTTCAGTAAACCGGTGCATAGTTAGATAGAAAAATTGACGAGGGCGAGTCAATAAGTAAGTCTCACAGTTCTGTGGGATGGCAGGTAAATTAAAACAAGGCACGCAGATTTATGCAGCCAGTTTGGGAGAACTGATTAAACTATGGGATAAGTGCATCAATTTTGGTGGAAATTATGTTGAGAAATAAAAGGACAATGTATGTATACAAATAAACTGGTTTTAAGTTGTTATCATACTTAGTTATTTTTCTACACCCATTTGTGACTTACTTATTAACTTACCCTCGTATATATATATATATATATATATAATATATATATATATATATATATATATATATATATATATATATATATATATATATATATATATATATATATATTGTTCCCGCGTTTCCATCCTGTTTCAGGATATTGCGGTCAACATCAGCATCTTTCAGGTGTATGTTGATTCCTAGGCTAGATTACGCTCATCAGCACGCCACGACTTTCTGAGCGACCGGCTCCATACTCTCATAAGTCACTAGCGTGACTCGAACCACTTCTAATTCTCGTCCGTTCACGTCGACCACGAGAGTATTCTGGATTAACGGAGAAAGCTGCTAACCCCTCGGCCAGGCAGCCGGTCGTATATATATATATATATATATATATATATATATATATATCCCTTACAGGACGTTGCAGTCAACATTAGCATTTTCAGCTGCTGTTGATGTACTAGGCAAGATTGCGCTCAGTAGTTTGCCATTGCTTTCTGAGCGACCGGCTCACATACCCTATAAGTTACCAACGCGGCGAGAACTGCTACCGATTCTCGAGCAGGTTATTTTACTCACGAGAATATACGGGATTACGGAGAAAGACGTTAACTCCAAGGCCAGGGATACACACACACACACACACACACACACACACACACACGAATATATATATATATATATATATATATATATATATATATATATATACATGTGTGTGTGTGTGTGTGTGTGTGGATTAGCTTTCCCTATTAACAGTGTCCCTCGCCATCGAGCGAACCCACTCCAACTTTAGAGGTACTTGTAATTTACGTCTCCAAGTCGAGGACGGACGATAGGTCAACATGCTAGTTCAACTGTCCAGTGTAGGGGTTGAACCTCTTACCTCGGCACCAGCACACCTGATGTTTAAGTATACCCGTTCTTATCCATTCAGCCATGCTGACCTCCAACAATATGATTGAAATTTATAACAGAAAAAAGGGGATCAAAGGTAACAGATGTTATCACATACTAGATAACAGTAAGAAATACGGCTTCGGGCATGGTGGTGATGTTATCAAATAAATAAAATCCACCATTCAATTGATGAGACCATCTACCGCCTATAGTGCCTGTGGTGTAGACATGGAGGTCTCGAACCTGAGGAGTTAACGTCGCCTGGCTTTTTACGTTTTCCTCCAACAGAAAAGAAAAATCCAGACGTTACCGAGAATTCTAACTCAGGTCCCCCGAAGGAGAATCCGGCATTCTAGCTACTCGGCCAACCGCTCCTCCATTAATGAGTTAGTTGCATATCCTTTACAAGACGTAGCAGTCAACCCCAGCATCTTTTGGCTGTGATCTCTTGGCAAGTTTACTTTCATTAGTTTGCCATTGCTTTCTGAACTACCGGCACTCATAACATTTTCATCACAAAAATCAATTCAAGGTGGTCTGCTGCCAAATCCTCCGCAGGTGTGTTCTGAACGGGGTATTCAGGAATACGAACTGCATCCGCAATCACTTCGGCCACGGATGAGTCGAAAGGGGTAAAAGAGTGGGATGAGAAACTGAAAATTTGGGGCGGTTGAAAGGAAGCAAATGATGAGTTTACGATAGTTTGTAGGCGTTGGTTGGAGCCCTTAGGAATCATGTGTATTGTTCAGAAGAACGGGTAGATCATCATGGCTTGGGGAGAATGATGCTGCAGGGAGTGACCAGAGGATCTGACCGGCACTCAAAACTCTGAGGAAAGGCCAGACGGACATGTAATCAGAGTGTAACTGGTACCATTATTATTGGGACTCTTCGGTGGCTTTTGCAGATGAGGACGGAGCATGTACGGGAATGTCGCGAGAGTTGTGATGTCGGTTGACTCAACTCATGGATGTTGATGACAGAAGTGTTTGGTTCGGCTTTGTTTGTGAAGCCGAGGGGAAAAGGACAAGGGAAAGACTGATGTGTTTCCTTTGCTACGGCGCTAAGAGGTAGAGAGTAACTCTACTTCGTTATGGCCAAAGAAGAAAAGGAGTAAAAAAAAGAGAGAACCTCACACCTCCCTCAACTGACAAAAAAGATGATAGTAATGAGATAAGAATATATACGAGATCTTAGGAAGGGGTCTCGACTCTGGACAATAACTGTCATATCTGAGGTCCAGACAATGAATTAAGGTGTTAGACTGTGGTAGAAGTAGTGGTTGTAAAAACTAAAGGGACTAAACAAACGAATCAAGCACAGTACAAAATTAGCTCTTTATTTATCAATTACTACAACCTTGGTAACAATTTGTGTTCAAACACATTGAATACTACATTAAATAACAGATACAACAGACAACTGCATATATCAAACATCAACCAAGGGTGCCCCCTATTCAGCCACCAGAACTTAAGACAACATGGTACACCAAGTACCACAACACAGGTGTTACAAACTAGCTGAGTAGAATGACACAATAAATGACTTTGACACAGACAACAATAAGACACTACAAAAACATAACTTACATAAGTTAGTTAAATCCTAAGATGCGACATAAACAAAAGAGTTGTGACACAAATTATTACACCACCATGAACCCAGGCCTGCTGACACTAACTAGTCAGCCGCTCTGTGTTGCAACATTAGTTGACCACAGATCAACTCAGGAGATTATTCCCACATCTCAACAGAACAGCACTTTTGTTCCTATCAACAAGCCGAAACAGGGCACACTGCCAACATCTCTCATCAGCACGAACCGAGCTAGCTGATTGCTAACACAAAATTGGTTTCAGCTCTCTTTGTCTCGCTAGAGTTCCGGCAGTTGCCAGAGTCAAACTGCTTTAACAGACCAAACCAAGATGCGCCGGTTTGGCGCTATCACATTTGGAAGACTGGGGCATTACCCTTATGTCCACTCTATTGGCGTTCAAGGGAAACCGTTGGCTGAGATGCATGAGAGGTATAGGTGTCCGCTCCAGAAGGAACCGGGTTGGATGCCATTATAGGGTGGAAATAGTCCCAACAGCCATGGTATTTAATGGTATTATGTGTCCCTCTGATCTCTTGGGTAGTGATATGGGAATCCTTGCCTTCTAAGAATAGTGCGAAAAAGAAGAGGTCCCACCTGCAAGTTAAAGATCACACGGAAGTTATACATGGCAAAGAATAGGCAGTAACGCCACTGCACTGGTGCAATTGCTATACAAGAAAACATAGCAACGGATGGCTCGAGCCCTAACCTTGAATGTAATCTGTGTAGCGATAGAGAAACTGACACAAATGCATGTCCAAGTCGAACAAACTGACACAAATACATGTCCAAGTCGAACAAACTGACACAAATGCATGTCCGAGTCGAACAAATTGACACAAATGCATGTCCGAGTCGAACAAATTGACACAAATGCATGTCCGAGTCGAACAAATTGACACAAATGCATGTCCGAGTCGAACAAATTGACACAAATGCATGTCCGAGTCGAACATGCCGGATTCGAATAAACCAGTTTTTTTAAAAACATACGCGAGTGAGTCAATAAGTAAGTCACACAGTTCTGAGGTATGGCAGGTAAATGTAGCTGTTGTTTTATACAGGTGTCATTAGGTGACAGCAAAATCGAACTTTATTTTCCCGTTCTTCAGGTGGCTCTAGTTGTCTCATGCGAATGAGCAGCGCATAAACAAAATGGCGACTGTACTTAAGAAGTGTACAACCAAAGAGCAACGTGCTGTTGTTCGTTTTGTGTGTGTGGACAAAAGGACTGCCTGCAAAGGACATTCACAAGGAAATGCTTCCTGTTTATGCTGACAAATGTTTGACCCGTAAAGCGGTGCATAGTTGGGTAGAAATAGTTTCCCAAGGACGCTCTAAAATTGTTGATGAAATCCGATCTGGTCGTCCTGTTGAGATTGCAACAAGAAGCACCGATGCAGCAGGTGGAGGAGGTGATTAGAGGTGACAGGCGAGTAACGATAGACTCTGTAGCATCTGCAATAGGGTGCTCACATGGTTCAGCATACAGCATAATGTATGATCGACTGAAATGTAATGAGTGTTGCTTCTTCATGACAACGCCAGACCACATAGGGCTTGATGGACTCAGAAGAAAATTAACCAAATAAGGTGGGAAGTTCTGGAACATCCACCTTACAGCCCCGACTTAGCCCCTAGCGATTTCCACCTTTTTGGTCCACTGAAAACCCACCTTGGCGGGAGACATTTCGCGAAAGTCGCCGAAGTTAAATGTGAAGTGAAAATGTGGTTTAGAAAACAGAGCACGCGATACTATGCAGCCGGTTTGGGAGAACTGATAAAACGATGGGATAAGTGCATCAATGTTGGTGGAAATTATGTTAAAAACTAAAGGGATAATGTATGTATAAAAATAAACTGGTTTCAAGTTGTTATCGTATTTAGTTATTTTCTACAGCCATTTGTGACTTACTCATTTACTTCCCCTCGTAGAATAAAGCGAATAATGTTTCTTAAGGTAATAAAAATAGTAACGATGATAATAATGAAGATGATAGTAATGATGATGACAATGATGATGATAATGAAGGTAATAGTGATAATAAAGATGATAATGCTGATGATAATAAAGATGATAGTGATGATGATGATGAGGATGATGATGATGATGATGATGATGATGATGATGATGATGATGATTATAAAGATGGCAGCGATGATGATAATGGAGATAATAGTGATGATGATAATGATAATAAAGAGGTGCGTAACTAGGAGCGACACACTTCCATCGACAAAGAGCAACAAAGAAGGATTGACATTCAGGTAAACTGCTCCTTGAAACGGCCTTGTATCTATCATAATGACGTTCTTATCGAGAGATTTCTCGCGACCCGGTACCAAAGTACCACCCCCATTAGGACTGTATGGTAGAACTGTCCTTCTCTTCTCCAAGCTTAGAAATAAGCGGGGTGTGCGAGACTAGTACTGGGACTTCCCATCTGCGGGAATATAATAAGAACATGATTCGACATACAGCGGGCTGACTGTGATAAATTCTGTGTGTTGCACGTTTAGTTTAGTGTGTTGCACGTGTAGTTTAGTGTGTTGCACGTTTAGTTTAGTGTGTTGCACGTGTAGTTTAGTGTACTGCGAGTGTAGTTTAGTGTGTTGCACGTGGTTTAGTGTATTGCACATTTAGTTTAGTGTGTTGCACGTGTAGTTTAGTGTGTTGCACGTTTAGTTTAGTGTGTTGCACGTGTAGTTTAGTGTGTTGCACGTTTAGTTTAGTGTGTTGCACGTTTAGTGTAGTGTGTTGCACGTGTAGTTTAGTGTGTTGCACGTGTAGTTTAGTGTGGTGCACGTTTAGTTTAGTGTGTTGCACGTGTAGTTTAGTGTACTGCGAGTGTAGTTTAGTGTGTTGCACGTGGTTTAGTGTGTTGCACATTTAGTTTAGTGTGTTGCACGTGTAGTTTAGTGTGTTGCACGTTTAGTTTAGTGTGTTGCACGTGTAGTTTAGTGTTTTGCACGTGTTGTTTAGTGTGTTGCACGTTTAGTTTAGTGTATTGCATGTGTAGTTTAGTGTTTTGCAAGTGTAGTTTAGTGTTTTGCAAGTGTAGTTTAGTGTGTTGCACGTGTAGTTTAGTGTGTTGCACGTGTAGTTTAATGTGTTGCACGTGTAGTTTAATGTGTTGCACGTGTAGTTTAATGTGTTGCACGTGTAGTTTAGTGTGTTGCACGTGTAGTTTAGTGTGTTGCACGTGTAGTTTAGTGTGTTGCACGTGTAGTTTAATGTGTTGCACGTGTAGTTTAGTGTGTTGAACGTTTAGTTTAGTGTGTTGCACGTGTAGTTTAGTGTGTTGCACGTGTAGTTTAGTGTGTTGCACGTGTAGTTTAATGTGTTGCACGTGTAGTTTAGTGTGTTGCACGTGTAGTTTAGTGTGTTGCACGTGTAGTTTAATGTGTTGCACGTGTAGTTTAGTGTGTTGAACGTGTAGTTTAGTGTGTTGCACGTGTAGTTTAGTGTGTTGTACGTGTAGTTTAGTGTTGAACGTTTAGTTTAGTGTGTTGCACGTGTAGTTTAATGTGTTGCACGTGTAGTTTAGTATGTTGGACGTTTAGTTTAGTGTTTAGTTAACATGAATGATTAAAGACGTGAACAGTTGGTTTGGCTGATTGGACGTAGGTCAAGAAAATGTAATTGGTATGGACGTTTAGTTAACTGAACAGTTGCTGGTTCAGATGTTTACTGGACTAGATGTTTTATGAACTGAAAGTTTTATGAACTTAACGTTGTGATGAGTTAATATTTATTGGACTAGAGCTTAAGTGGTGTAACATTTAGTGAACTGGCAGTTTGGTGGAATCGACATTTAGATGACTGGATGTTTGATGGACTGGGAATTTAGTGTGAAAAAAAGGTTTAGTGGGCTTGTCATTTAGTGGACTAAACAGTGATTGGACTTAGCATTTAGAGGGCTGGCCGTTGAGTGGACTGGGGATTTCGCGGACTAGATATGAGTGTATTTGGCGTATTTAGTTGGATTAACATTTTGTGGACTGGGTATATAGTAGATTGCACGTTTACTGAACTGGACGTTTAGTGGACTGGACATTTATTGGACTGCACATTTGGTGACTTGATGTATAGTGGACATTGTGGTTAGTAGACTGAGCGTTTACTGGTCTGAACGTTAAGTTATTTTCATTGAACATTTAGCTATTTAAACTGTTTTGTGGTCAGCAGTTTTAGTGCTATAAACGATCAGTGGACCAAAGTATTTAGAATGTGGGTCTAATTAGTTATGAGCTGCACGTGTTTTCACAAAGAAGATTGACGGTAGTAGATATCAACCACGTTACTATATTTATCAATGACCATGTTGTAACTGGGTAGATGCGGTGGCGTAGTGGCTAACACATTTGCCTGCCGGCTCGATGGTGGTGTGTCCGAAACCCCATCGAGGCAGATTTGTTTAAATTTACCTGTCTCTCAGGTCGACCCAGGTTAACATGGGTACTAAACACATTCTGGGAAGTAAACGCAGTCAGCTTGGTATAGACCACATCTTCCTTCGCTATAAAAATACAGTGTCATCATCATATACCCGGTATATTTCAAGGCGTGTTAATTGGTTTGGTACGTTATTTTACCTGAATGTTCTAATGGATATACTGTTCACTGATTCTAGAGACTCGCATGATAGCGAGAGGATTTTAAAAGGCTTTCCGTCCTGAATGAGTTAAAGCCAACATATGGCATTCTTGACAAGCTCATGACATATGTTTTAATCAACTAGAAAGAGTCATTTAGCTGAGGTCATAATTCCAGGTCACAAACATCATATTGCTTTAATAAGGTAAGTTAACAGGAAGTGATTAATCACAAACAAAGAATTAGTTTAGGGGAAAATCAGTGTCAATGGGAAAGTCAATCAGCCTCAATAGATATGCATGGGAACTTCGTGGCATCGCTCCACTGACACACTACAACAGAAAACACATGCACTCTCATAACCTAACCACTAGCCATTAGTTAAATGCTTCTTGTAAATCAAACCAATACAGGCGTAATTCGAAGTGAATGTTAGGCTAAGAAATTACGTATTTAAATATTCCCTGCCTAACAGCCAAAGTAAAATATAGTTTAGTTACGTAAGCCAGGATTTAACCGGCAACCAATCAACCTGCCAAAATTGTAAGATAAAACACCATTGTGTACGGGCGAATTAATTTGTATACACTGTTGTTGTAAAGGTTCCACTTGAAGATTGTATGTGAACAGCTTGAGCTAACGCAGTATTTAAATGTTGGGTGATAATTAATGTAAACAACGGTTCTCAACATTTTGGCGCCTGGCTTTGAAATGTGTTATAAAAATTTGCTAATCTCACCTACGAAATCCGATAAACCGTCTAATGTTTCAGAATATCTGACGGAAGATGCCTTGAAGACACAACAACACCCAAAACATCCAAGCGGAAAATACAGATTAGAAAAGAATCGCCATAAAAGAAGTAACCTGGATGGTGAACTGTATAGCATCCGTCCTGCATTTTCGTCGGGTTGCTCTCCGTCTGGATGCATGGACCTCAGAGCCACATATGTTAACCCCGGGACTGACACAGGGATCTGCAATCTCACCGGTGCTCTTTAACGTGGAGACGAGCAAGATTGCAAACCTAGAAGCACCAGGGATTGGAAGGATACTAACATTTGCAGATGATATACTTGCATATAGGCAGGGGAGGGATAGGGTACAAACAGCCCAGGAGCTACAGGCGACAGTAGACAAAGTGATTGACTGGTGCACTAAAATGAGTGCTGTCATCCACCCGGAAAAGGCGGCTGTTTTGTGGTGCTCTCTGGACAACATAATTTTGAGTACTGATATCCCAAGCCTCACGATAGATGGTAGAATCGTCAACAGAGAGAACAAACTGAAGTATCTGGGGATCACATTTGACAGGAGTCTGTCCTTCAAGCACCATTTGGAGACGTTGTGACAAAATCTCAAAAGGGACTCAATGCACTTAAAACTATGGCTGCAATGGGCACAGAGCAGAGAATGGTTTTCACACTATACTAGAACTTGATGCTCTCAGTGATTGATTATGGACTAGGACTGCTCACTGTCTCAAAGAGACCCTCCAGTAGTGTGTATGTGTTACATCCTTGGTTTGCCGACTGTTGCTGGTAGGCTCAAGGTGATGCAAGTGAAGGCATACCTCAGAGGTAGCTGCAGACACAGATCACCCGTAGCATGAGGCGCTGGACGCCGTTAAGGGTCAGCGACTGATGGATAGCTCAAGCGGAGGATACGATCAGACATGTGTGCATCTTGGAGAACATTAGGCGAGGAGAGGAGTGGGTCAGAGTGCCAGCGGAGCAGTGAGACTTGTGCAGAGTTATAATCACATTGAGCCGGGAGTGCAAGGAGTGGCCAGCAGGGACCACGGAAGTGGAAATCCATTAACTAATTCAGGATAATGCTAGCTCAGGTGATGTGATTATCTACACAGATGGTTCGGTGTCGAGAGGTAGGAGAAGTGCCTGGGGGTTCATAGCAAAAAGCTAATGGCGGACGTTTGGTGCAGGAGAGCCTGGCATATGATACCACAACATCTAGCTTAAGTGTGGACGTGGAGGCGGTCACTGTAACTTTCCGCTGGATCGAGAATACGATACACACACACGTCGTGATTGTAACTGACTCAGAAAGCATGCTGAGGAAGGTGAGAACAGGCATGCTTCGCGCAGAGTGACTTGCTTCGCTTCGGAGGTCACGGGTGGCAAGCATCGCCTGGATCTTTTCTTCGGGGCATGACGGTGTGCTGGGGAATGAACAGGCGGACAGATTGACTGGCTCTGCAAAACTTGGTGGAGTATTGATGCATGACAAGGCAGACGTGGTTGCGGCCTTGTGGGAGCACGTGTTCACCTCGGAGGAGCAATTGGATCATCATGGTCTGACAAGAATGAGGCAGCGAGGAGTGACGAGGGATCTGGCCGGCGCTCGACGCTCAGAGGAAAGGCGAGACGGACATATAATCAGATTGCTACTGGTACTATTGGTATTGGAACTCTTCGCTGGCTGCTGAGGATGGGGACGGAGCGCTTATGGGCATGCCCCGAATGCTGTAATGTCGGTTCCTAGATCAATCAATCAATCAATCAATCGATCAATCAATCAAGAAAGATACACAGAATACTCGCGAACACAAATCTCTATTCAGTAGTTAGAAAATAGTATTGTTTGTTATTGTTGTTGCTGTTGTTGTTGTTGTTATTGTTGTTGTTGCTTGTCCATTAAGGATGATGATAACCATTCATTTCATCCAGTGGGGTTGAAAGTATGGAGCCGTGGTTCTAAGATGGCTGATAAGGCCTATTTTGGCTCGAAATGTTCTTTGACAATGTGGGCAAAGGATGCTAGACGTTCAAGGAGAAGGATCTTCTGCAGTGGTTTTTCTGTCCAGCCTCTTCTTCACAGCTCTTGCAGTCCTGGTTGCTTCACAAGTGACTGCAAACTTGCGTAATGATTTACGCCACGAGTTTCGGTCTTTGGCAGCAGTCTCACATATGTCAAAATGAATTCCAAAAGCTTTCAGTGAGATTGTCAGAGTGTCTGTAAAACATTTCCTTTGGCCGCCTTGGGAGCGTTTACCACAACGCGGCTCGCCTAAACAATTCATTTAGGGAGCCTGTGATCTGGCATGCGAGTTAAGTGACCAGCCTCAGCGAATCTAATCCTTATTAGTAGAGTGTGGATACTGGGTATGAACGGTCTTTCTAGAACTTCAGTGTCTGAGATCTTGTCTTGCCATTTAATCTTCAATAGCTTCCTAAGGCAGACTGTGTGGAAGTGGTTTAATTTCCTAGCGTGTCGCTGATAAACAGTCCAGGTTTCACAAGCATATAGCAGTGCGGATAATACAACTGCTTTATAGACTTTCAGCTGTGGGTGCAGACTTATTCCATACAATGGGCGTTCCATACATTTTTGTACAGTCTACCAAATGCCTCGCTGGCCTTGGAGATTCGTCATCAATTGTGGCAGTTTGTGACACAGTGTTGCCAAGATAGGTGAATTTGTCCACAACAGTTAGTCTATTACCATTCACCGTGATATTCGGCACCGTGTGATTATTCCCTGGAGCTGGCTGGTACATAACTACAGTCTTCTCCAAGTTGAAATTTAGCCAAAAGTTGGCTCATGTATATGAGAAAGCTGAAACATTGTGTTGCATGTTTATCTCTGAGTTGGCATATAGAGCACAATCATCAGCAAAGAGGGGCTCTCTGACGGTGTCGCCGTTAGTTTTGGTTTTGGCTTTCAGCGTTTTGAGATTGAACAACTTTCCATCCATGCGGTAGTTGATGTCTATTCCAATGTCATTCGTTAGCATAGCTGAAACATGAGATTGAACAGTGTTGGTGCCAGGACACATCCTTGCTTCACTCCATTGGTGACAGGAAAGGGTTCAGACAGCTCACCATTTTCCTGTACTCTTGCCTGCATGCCGTCATGAAATAGCCGCACTATTTGGACAAACTTTCGTGGACAGCCATATTTTGCCATAATCTTCCACAGTCCTTCTCTGCTGACCGTATCAAAAGCCTTGGTAATGTCAATGAAAGTGGAGAACATTTCGGAGTTCTGTTCCTGACATTTCTCTTGCAGCTGCCTTGCAGCGAAAATCTTGACAACAGTTCCCTGTTCTTTTCTAAAGCCATATTGACTCGCAGGAAGAAGACCTTGATCGAGATGGTTCATGGGGCGATTTAGAAGAATACTGGCGATTATCTTCCCTGCAATTGAGAGCAAGGAGATGCCTTGATGGTTGTCACAGGATTTTCGGTTTCCTTTACGTTTGTAAAGGTGTACTATTGACGCGTCCTTGAAATCTTGTGGCATGATTTCGTTCACCCATATGTTTGTAAAGACTTGGTGAAACTGCTCTATTAGGACCGGTCCACCTGCCTTGTATATCTCTGCTGGGATGGAGTCAGGACTAGGCGCCTTACCGCTGGAAAGTTGCTGGATGGCTTTGCTTACTTCCACTATGGTTGGCAGGTCATGAATTGTATCAGTAGTGGGAACTTGAGGAAGGCAGTAGATGGTTTCATAATCGAAGAAGGAAGTTGCATTTAAGATGTTGATGAAATGCTTTGAAGGATTTCTCTCTTATCGGTTACCAATGTTCCCCCATCTGCACTGAGGAGGGGAACTATGCCTGGTGATGTAGGACCGTAGACCGCTTTCAGTGAGTCATAGAAGTTTTTCATATCATGTCTGCCAGCAAAGCCTTGAATTTCATAAACTTTGTTGCTCAGACAGGGATCCCGCATGTGCTGAAGTTTCTGCTGCACTACTCTCTGAATGTTTTTGAAGGCATCTTATGTTTTTGATATTGACATCGGGTCATTCAAATATGCATTGAGGAGAAATTGTTTCTCGGCCAGCAATTGGTTGATGGCTTCAGAACTTTCATCAAACCAGTCATTATGCTTTCGGGGGGAAGGGGGGGGGGGGGGAAGGGGGGGGGGGAGAGACTTGGACCCAGGATTTCCATAGCAGTGTTGTAAATTATGTCATTTAGGGCTCTCCACTCTGTTTCTACATCCTGTTTAGCTGCAGCACTGGGTTTGAGGCGGTCTTCCAGAATATCTTCACACGACAGCTGCATTTCTTTTTTCTGTTTAGGCGGGTGAGATTTATTTTATTTATTTTTTCTTTTTTTTGTTGTTGCATTTTTACCCCTTGAGGACACCATAATGGTTTGATGTGTATGTTTATTTTCGAGATAATGAGACAATTGCCTGTCCAACATTCGGCACCACACATGGAATTTTCACCTGAACGTCTTGTCTGTCACTCCTCCTGACGATGACATAGTCAATGAGATGCCAGTGTTTCGAGGGAGGGTGCATCCACGATGTCCTTTTTCTCGATGGAAGACAGAAAATTGTGTTAGTGATCAGGAGATCGTGTTCGGCACAGGTCTGAAGCAGGAGGAGTCCATTGCTGTTACAATTTCCGACTCCGTACTTTCCAATGATGCTACTTCAAGAGGCGGTGTCCTTGCCTACTCTGGCAATGAAGTCCCCAAGGATTATAAGTTTGTCTCCTTTGAGAATAGATGTTAATACGTTGTGCAGGTCCTCATAGAACTTGCTTTCTTCATTCAGTCATCTTCAATCGTCATGGTTGGTGCGTAGACACTCACGATGGTTGCATTCTTCTTTCCTTTCAGCAGGGGTAACTTAATGGTCATAATCCTATCATTTATAGCCTTCGGAAATTCAGCTAGTTTGCCGACCAGGGCCGACTTAATGGCAAATCCCACACCGGATTGGCGTCTTTCCTCACTTTTCCTTCCACTCCAAAAAAATGTTTAGCCGGCATCTACTTCACAGATTTAGCCTTCTTCTGCAAGTCGTGTCTCGCTCAAGGCTGCAATGTCGATGTTGTACCTGCCCAGCTCTCTTCCAGTCAGTGCTGTTCGTCTCTCTGGACCCGACGCGCCGTCTCTATCAAGTAGGGTGCGTACATTCCAAGTTCCGATTGTTAAGGGAATATGGCTTGCTCTTTTAGCTTTACCTGTTTTTAGTTTGTTTGTATGTCGACTGCAGTATAGGGTACCCACCAACCGCGGCTAGCTGGTTAGGTAATGAGAGAGCAGACAATGTTTAGGGCACCTTTTCTAGCCCCTTCCGCATGCTATGGAGGTGAGCAGTGATTTCCTAAAGAGGGTTGCTCCGTCACTCGTGGGGGGGGGGGGGGGGGGGGATGCCGAATTCCACTGCTGTTTCGGTCAGTAGACGACGACCATATGGCTCTGGCCGCCTGTGTGCAGGTCTGCGACCACAGCTGCCAGCGTACCCACACCTGCCGCTTCGCCGCTCGCCCATCGCCACAGGGTTCAAAGGTGATATATGAAGTTGGATGAAGAATGACTTGCGTGATGAACATGATTTAAAGTGAGGAAGATTTGCGCAATTCGTCGACCACACTCTCTCGCCTGAGCCAATCTGAGTCCAGTGGCAAGACAAGTCAAGACGACTGGAGACGAATAAAGGTGCATTGGATGACCTTGCCGTGCTCATTACGTTCCACAACGATTTGCAGGTAAATGCCGTCATATCTGTTGAATCAACAATGATTTCTTCCGCGCATTCTGCCGAGCCCTGTCTTCACATGCTGGGTAGGCATACCCTAGTTCACCGATTGGTTTGACACCAAATCGGCTACAACGCCTGGTTTAGCCAGCCTGTCACAGCTGTTGCCTGAGGGGTGGCCGCTGTCGCATGCTGACAGCTTCTAGCAGCCACAGGCGTGAGCTGGATGTCAGGCTTGGACCAGTGGGGGATATGCCCTGAAAAGGGCGTGACAGTCATCCTTACCAAAGGTACTACCAATGCATGACATCCCAGACCCCCCAATGAGACAATTGTATTAAAGTATTATCAATATATGCAATAAGTCCTTGTCATTGGAAGTTAGAAAAAGAATTCTTGCGTATTACAAAGAACCAGTTCTAACACACGACTGCACATCCTTGACAATTAGTAGACAAGCGAAAACAATTCCTGGAGGCTTTGTAGATGTGGGTTTATAGAAGAATGATGAACATTTCTTGAACAGCTTCGCCCAGACCCTGATGGGGAGCATCTCATTTAATTCATATAAGTAGTCATATAAGTTCCCGTTCCCGACTGTCTGTCTGTCTGTCTGTCTGTCTGTCTGTCTGTCTGTCTGTCTGTCTGACCCAGCCCGGCTTCGCCCAGTCCCTGGTGGGGAGCATCTCATTTAATTCATATGAGTAGTCATATAAGCTCCCGTTCCCGTTCCCGACTATCTACTGTCTGTCTGTCTGTCTGTCTCTCTGTCTATTATTAGAAAGAGCACTTGAAAGATCTTTACATCTTCCCCCAACAATTAACTTGGGTAAATGGAGCGTCTTATTTAATTCATATTCGGTCCCTGCTCCCGTTCCCGTTCCCAAAAAAGACGACTCGGCCCAGCTTCGCCCAGTCCCTGGTGGGGAGCATATCATTTAATTCATATTCGGCGGAGGGAGCAAGAGGGAGGAGGAGGAGACAGGAGGAGGAGGGAGGAGTAGGAGGGAGGAAGAGGGATTAGGAGGAGGAGGGAGGAATGAGGGGAGAGGGAGGAGGAGGAGGAAGTAGGAGGTAGGAGGAGGGAGGAGGAGGAAAAAGGAGGGAGAAGGAGGAAGAAGGAGGAGGAGGGAGGAGGGAGGAGGAGGAGGAGGAGGGAGGAGGAGGAGGGAGAAGGAGGAAGGAGGAGGAGGGAGGAGGAGGGACGAGGAGGGGAGAGGAGGAGGAAGAGGGGGAGGAGGGAGAAGGAGGAGGAGGAAGAGGGAGGAGGAGGGAGAAGGAGGGAAGAGGAGGAGGGAGAAGGAGGAAGGAGAAGAAGGGAGGAGGGAGGAGGAGGAGGGAGGAGGCGGAGGGAGAAGGACGGAGGAGGAGGAGGGAGGAGGAAGAGTGAGAAGGAGGAGGGAGAGGAAGGAAGGAGGAGGGAGAAGGAGGAGGGAGAATGAGGAGGGAGAATGAGGAGGGGGAGGAGGGAAAGGGAGGAGGAAGAGGAGGAGGAGGGAGGAGGGTGGAGAGAGGAGGAGGGAGGAGGATGAGGGAGGAGGTGGAGGGAGGAGGATGGAGAAGGAAGAGAGAGAAGGAGGGAGAAGGAGGAGGAGGAAGAGGGAGAAGGAGGGAGGAGGGAGGAGGAGGAGGGAGGAGCAGGAGGGAGGAGGAGGGGAAAGAGGAGGGAGAGGGAGGAGGAGGGAAGAGGAGGGAGGAGGAGAGAGGAGGAAGGATGCGGAGGAAGGAGGAGGAGGGCGGAGGAGGGAGGAGGAGGGAGGAGGAAGAGGGAGAAGGAGGAGGGAGAGGGAGTAGGAGGAGGGAGGATGAGGAGGGTGAGGAGGGAGAGGGAGGAGAAAAAGGAGGAGGAGGGAGGAGGAGGAGAGAGGAGGAGGTGGGTGGAGGGAAGAGGTAGAGGGAGGAGGAGGAGCAGAAGGGAGGAGGAGGGAGTTCGCCATTCCGAATTCATACTCATCTAGGTTCTGTGATTTCGGTCCTTCCATTCATTGTTCTTCCCTTCTACATGACTGTTGATAACTTCTTTACACATAAAAAGATGAATGTTATTGACATTGCCGTGTGACGATTCTGTGTAGTCACGTTATTTTCTTCGCTTTTCCTAGCGTTGTGGTTCAGGGATTCTTTGATCTCTTCTATTTACGTATTTAGGGAGGGGAGGAGGGAGGAGGAGGATGAATGAAAAAAAAAATCTATGACAGTTGGCAGCGCGGGAATGAGAGGAAGACGTGTAGAAAATTTCATCTCAATCGGATGGACCGTTCGCGAACGCATAAAGGACAGACATACAGACATACATACAGACAGAGATACAGACGGAGATTGCCTTATATATATATATATATATATATATATATATATATATATATATATATATATATATATATATATATATATATATATATATATATATATATATATATATATATATATATATATATATATAATCAAATGCTCTGTCAGCTGGCGTAGACGTTCATGACTCTCCACAGATCTCGGTTTTTGGTGTTCTGGATCAACTCTGCTGCATCAATAACTGGATGACGGTCTGGTTGTAACAAGCTACGTGGAAGGTCCCAAATAGCTCTGTCACAATGTTTAAATAATCTTCTATATAGCCCTGGCTGGGATAGGTCTTTACCTGCCAACCCTCCTCCGTTTTCCCCGGACTCACTGTCACTCTTTCTTTCGACCTAAGGACCTATTTCCTGCAATGTTCTTCTGGCTGATCCATATATATAACACAGTGATCGTTGGAATAAACTAAAACTTGATTTATTAAATCAATAAAGGACAGCACAGGAAAACATCAAGGCAGTTAACACAGATAGTTCTAAACAGACACAACACTGATAAAGTTCAGGCACAGAGCCTCAGGTAGCCAGATGCACAGACCCAGCTTCATACACTGTCCGATCCGTCCAAACACAGCTCACCGAGTGTGCAAGAATCTCCTTCCTTCCAGGTAATTGGTTGTACGTACAACAGCCTTCTGTAGACCAAACTTCCAGGTTTCCATGGACCACAGTCTTTTTAGTAAACAAATGTTCTAGGGAAGTGCCATGTAATCACCTGTCATAATGTCAGGTAGGAAATAATGTCCTGGAGAATAGTTCTCATATAATAATGGGTGTGTCTGAGTGATTGGCGGGGTCCAGCCAATAATACAAAAGGACTCGATCCAAACGTATCGAGATGACTGGTGATGTGTTAGTACAGCTGATGGTCATTCTTTCAAGGTCAGCAGTGGCTCTATCTTGTAGAGATCATATTCTTAAAACAGGCATGGCCCAAACCCTTGCCATGGCATAGTCATAACCTGCTTTCTGCGTAGAGCCCTGTCGAGACCTTCAGCTCTGTTCATACTTTCAAAAGAAGGACCCTGGAAAGGACAAACATTCGAGTGAGGGATCAAGCTGACTCAAGCACCACACATTATTTATGCATTTCAGCTTACCAACACCAGTTTATCAGTGGCTTGCTTGAATGCGTCGGACATGTCAGGTAGCCCCTGGATTGGCTACGTCCTGGCTTGCATAGACCTCCAATCTGTAGACGTCCGGTCGGCTATACTATGCCCCCTGTTACATACACGAATCACTCTCCTCACTCATACCCTGCCTTTATTATTATTGGGCACATTCATTTCCCAGCTTCTTTCTCCCTTGCAAACCATGCCTTTCTCGCAACCAAGATCTTGTGGTGTGGTGCGCCTAGTAATCTGTGTGTTTCTCCCCGTTAAGTGGGGTTATATGGCACACCGTGTAGTTCCCCATTCAAAGAAGATACTAACCCTCCCGGCCGCCGCTCTCGACTGAGCTGTCGCCCCAATGTACCGGCATTGCCCTGCACAAGCCATAGGGTAGATAAGTTCAGGTTCTCTCAGTGAGATAGAGGAGTCCATTATCCTCCCGATATCATCCTATCGAGTGACAGACGAAAGAGATAGTCCTGTGGCTAGCATCCCCTGGCTCAAGAAGATAGATTATAGATTGGTGGACCCCATCCCCGTAGCTATCTAATGTGCCTATATTTAAAAGAGAGATGCTACTAAGTAACGGTAAGCCGTAGGAATCAAGATATCACTCGCCTATCAGCTGCCAAGAACAAGCGATATCATTTATTAACTACTTATTCTTCAGATGTGTTCCCTTGCCATGCCAAGATCAAGACGCGTAGCCAGATCGGCTAACGGTCACCCCCTCCCAACATGGCAAGACTGCTGTTTTGCCATTTCCTCTCAGTCGTTAAGACAATAGATATTTATAGGCCAAGCTTTGCCTGGACCAACGAAAACCCAAGTTTACCTTTACACCACTTCAGTAGTATGTTGCATCTCTGTCGTAATCTTTAACTCACTGGACAGGCTGCAACTATCAAACGGTAGGTGTTGGCACGGCCATCAATTGACCAGCCGCTGCACCAGTGCACATTTGACGCAAGGCGCTCCATCGGGACTACCCGAAAGGAAAGACAAATATATACTCGCTCCATGTAAAGATTGTGGTATGAAGATAACCCAAAGAACCATCTTTCCTGGAGATTTGAGCGAACAAGAGAACTGAGAGCTTCCGAAAGCCGTTTCCCCCTGTTTACCCAAAATAAAAGAATGCATAAGGACATGGGCCACTGGCGTTTCGCTACATAGGCCCCCTCTTAAGAAAGTCGAACCCTACGAACTTTCTATTGTCAGTGGTTCTGTTCGAATGACCCCACCCTCACATTCAACCATAGGATGCCGTGATAGGAAATCTGCTCCCACATTCTCCCTTCCGGGGATGTATTCGACCGTGAACTGATACGGTTGTAGGAGCAATGACCATCTCATTAACCTCGCGTTCAGTTTCTTAGAAGTTGCCAAGAACGTCAGAGGTTGATGGTCAGATTGCACTTTGAACGGTACTCCATACAGATAAGGTTGAAATTTCTGTACCGCCCACACTAGAGCTAGACATTCCCGTTCGACGGTGGAGTAATTCCGTTCGGCGGGTAACAGTTTTCGACTGGCATATGCCACCGGACACAGCACCGAAGGATTATCTCGCCCTTCCTGCAACAGAGTTGCCCCAATCCCTATGTTACTCGCGTCGGTTCTCAGAACAAACGTTTTCTCCAAATCTGGGAGTTGCAGGACCGGCCTATCCACCAACGCCTGTTTCAGCCTCCCATAAGCCTCTTCACAGCTCGGGGTCCAGATTATAAGATCTGGCGATCCTTTCTTCAGAGTCTCGGTTAACGGCGCCGCAATTTCGTTGAACCTTGGAATAAATTTCTGGTAAAACCCACACAGAGACAAGAAAGACCTAACATCTTTTTTGGATCTAGGACGGGGTGCGAGACGGACCTTTTCAATATTCTTTTCTTCCGGTACCAGTCCCCCTGGGGTAATAGTGTGTCCCAGAAATTCCAAGGATTGATAGCCAATCATGCATTTGGCTGGACGGGCGGTTAACCCTTCCTCTTTTAACCTTTTGAAGATCTGTCCCAAGGACCTCAGGTGATCACTCAGATTGTCAGACGCGATGAGAATATCATCCATAAACGAGACCACAGAGGGATCCTTTAAAGGGTCTAATAACATTCTCATCATGCGAGTGAACACACTGGGCGCATTGCTCAGCCCAAAAGGCATCACCTTAAATTCGTAATGGCCGCTCGGAGTACTGAAAGCGAGCATGGGCCGAACCTCAGGCTTCACAGGGATCTGATAATATCCCCGACTTAAATCGATTTTTGAGAAGTACTTTGCCCTATTTAATCTGGCAAATAGTTGATTTGTGTTTGGTAACGGCTCAACTTGGAATGTCGTACAACTGTTTAAATGCCTGTAATCAATACATAAGCGGTGCTCCCCGCTTGGCTTCCTCAACAAGACAACCCCGGCATTATAAGGAGAAGTCGAAGGAGTTATGATGTCATCATCCAGAAGCTTCTGGATTTCTGCTTCCAGGGCCTTCTCTTTCGAAAAGGGCACTGGATATATTTTTTGGCGAATGGGGTCTTGTGTAGTCAGAGTCATATCAAACTCGACCAACCCTGTCCGCCCTGGACGATCGGTAAGAATCTGTTGATGGGACTCCAACAAACGGATGACCAGTTCTGTTTCTTCAGTCGACAGATCAGGATTTATATGTACATCCTTATAGGTTTCCCCAGGTTGTAAAGGATACTCCCTATCCGCGTCTTCGCCCGATTCAGTTTCCATCGCGACCGCCATAGTCATGAGTGGGAGAGAAGTACCATCGGATCGTTCCTCATATTTTTTGAGGAGGTTAATGTGGAAGATTTTAGATTTCCCCCTGATCCGGATAGCATAATTGGTACGGGACACAACCCTTTCCACCGGGAAAGGCCCCTGCCAACCAATCTCGAGTTTATTGGAACCTACTGGAAGTAACAACAGAACCCGATCCCCCACCTTAAGAGACCTATCTTTCGTCCTTCTATTGTAGTAGGCCGCGTGTCTCTTCCTGGCCGCTCTCAGATTCTGAGCTGCCAAAGCCCAACCCGTCTGGAGTTTCTTCTTTAACTCTTCGACGTATTTATATGAGGATACAACTTCTTCGGAAGTTTCTTCCTCTGTCCAACATCTCAATAAGGCTTCTAAGGGACCCTTGATTGGCCTCCCGAATAGTAGAGTGGCTGGTGGCAACCCGGTCGACCCATGGGGAACCTCCCGATAGGCGAACAAGGCGGCCGAGATATACTCATCCCATCTGTCTGGTTTCTCTTGAGCCAGCTTCCGAAGCATGGTCATCAAGGTACCATTAAACCTCTCTACTTGCCCATTAGACTGAGGGTGGTACGGGCTTGTGTGAATGTGGTTAGTCTGGAAGATACGAAAGACTTCTTCCATCAGCTTACCACAGAACTGAGACCCATTGTCCGTTAGGATCTGGTTGGGAAATCCCAACCTAGTAAAGGTCTCCATCAGTGCATCAGACACTCGCTTAGAGTCGATTGTGGCCAACGGTATCGCCTCGCCCCACATGGAACAGCAATCCACCATCGTGAGAATGTACTTATTCCTCTTCCTAGTCCGAGGAAGAGGACCAACAAGATCGATGGCAACTCTCTCGAAAGGAGAGTTCATAATGGGCATGTCTCCCAGGACTACCGGAGCTGTCCAGTGTTTTGGTGCCACACGCTGGCACTCTGGGCACGACTTGACGTACCTACGCACGTCTCCAGTCATCCCTGGCCAGTAGTAATGGCAGGAAATGCGCTGGAGAGTTGCCCCGACACCCATATGTCCACTGAAAGAAATGGTGTGTCCCATATGAAGAAGCTGTTCCCGATAAGCCTTAGGAACTACCAGCTGTCCATGCTGGCGATCCTCCACTCCGGCTCTCCGGTACAGTAACCGATTCTTCATATAATACTGACCCCGTCTTGGTGGGTCAGAACTTTTGGGCAACTGGTTGAAGCAAGGTTGCAAAGTAGCATCCTGGCTTTGAGCAGCTCGTAACTCCCCAGGCAAGGGATTCACGATCAAGGCCGGCGTCTGCTCATCCTCCGATTGAGATCTGGTTTGCATCGCCCCTACGTACATGGGTTCGGTTGGAATCCCTAGAAAGACGTAGCGACAACCCAAGATCATTGGGAAGATAGGATCTAGCAGAACGGCTGCCTGTATAGTGCCGGTAACATATTTAGATTTGATGTCTACCTTCGCAATTGGAAGAGACATCGCTACCGCACTCTTTGTCGCCGTTTGAATCTCAATAGATTCTCCGGTTAGCTGCTCCGGGCTCACTAAGTGTGATGAAATTACAGCCTCAAACTGCAGACCGGTGTCATAGAGACACTCAACTGGTTGTCCGTTCACAAGTACCGTTTCTACTACTGGTGGTTTTTCTGAATCATTGTTCCCAAGATCCCTCCCTTCTACTTCCTTGTGAGACCCTTCCCCGGTTTCTACAAGACAAGCAGCATAGTGAGAGTCTTTCTGTTTACGCCGGCAATCAACCGTATTGTGTGTGGGAGATTTGCAATAGGCGCACCACTTTTCACTCCACTTTCTTTTAGGAGATCCAGGTGGACTCTTACCAGAGGGTTTCTTAATAGGAACTTTCTCGAAAGGATCCTCCTTCTTGGTGTGAGCTGTTTTAGGGTTCTTCTTCTTTCCAGACCAGGTGTCTGGTGGTCGGGGATTGGGTTGTGACAATTCCCCATTATCCCCATGAGCTAGCACATACCTTTCCGCCAATGTGTTGACTATGTCTAACCTTTCTGCCCCATTTTCAAGCAAGAAGGTTTGCAATGGCTTAGGCATCATCCTCTTCATTTGGTCCACGACCACTAATTCTTCCAAACTTTCATAGTCGTTAGCAAATCCAGCTAATGACATCCACTTCAAAAGGTAAGACTTCAGTCTGAACACTGTAGGCTGCGAACATCTCTCCTGGCTCTCTCTTGGACTTTCTGAACTGCTGACGGTATGTATGGGCTGTCATCTGGAACCTTTTCAATAATGCTTTTTCCAGAGCCTCATAGTCATTCTCCATACCAGGTGGCAACCTTGAATAGACCTCGTACGCTGTCCCCCTCAGGCCCTGCGAGATTTTCAAGTTCCATTTCCCACGTTCCAGTCCCATAGCCAAAGCCATCGACTGGAATTTTTGAAGATACTGGTCGATCTTCTCTTTGTGTTCATCGAACGGGAGCAAAGGGAACTTCATTGCCTGATATGGACCGCCACTAGAAGATGTTGAGTCAGGGAGAACAGCGCCTCCCACTGCACCCTCGGTTTCCTTGGCAGTTTGAGCTTTTAGCTCCAACTCCCTCATACGGAACTCATGGTCTCTGACTGCCTGCTCAGCCTCCCTTTTCTTGGCTTCGCGCACAGCCTGTCTGAAGTCTCTTTCCACTTCCTGCACATATTTCTGTAACTCCGCTCCATCATAGCCCATCTCACGCCCTGTAGCCTGTACGTCCGCGACATTAAACCCAGCTGATGCCATCTTAAACTCAGAAGGAAATGTATACAATTCTATATCAAAACTTTATCGATCAAATAACAATTGGATAGTTTATACGACCACAACACGTCATATGTCGGTCAGTCTGTGTCAGGCAGAGTACAGACAATAGCCAGGCACGGTAGGCAGAACCTATTGATAGTAGACAAGGATATCTGTCCCCTATCACTATATCAGCCAGAACTCCACCAGGATTTCAAATATCCCGCGACGTGCCCCCAGAAATTGTAACAAGCTACGTGGAGGGTCCCAAATAGCCCTGTCACAATGTTTCAAAATTGTCTTCTATATAGCCCTGGCTGGGATAGGTCTTTACCTGCCAACCCTCCTCCGTTTTCCCCGGACTCACTGTCACTCTTTCTTTCGACCTAAGGACCTATTTCCTGCAATGTTCTTCTGGCTGATCCATATATATAACACAGTGATCGTTGGAATAAACTAAAACTTGATTTATTAAATCAATAAAGGACAGCACAGGAAAACATCAAGGCAGTTAACACAGATAGTTCTAAACAGACACAACACTGATAAAGTTCAGGCACAGAGCCTCAGGTAGCCAGATGCACAGACCCAGCTTCATACACTGTCCGATCCGTCCAAACACAGCTCACCGAGTGTGCAAGAATCTCCTTCCTTCCAGGTAATTGGTTGTACGTACAACAGCCTTCTGTAGACCAAACTTCCAGGTTTCCATGGACCACAGTCTTTTTAGTAAACAAATGTTCTAGGGAAGTGCCATGTAATCACCTGTCATAATGTCAGGTAGGAAATAATGTCCTGGAGAATAGTTCTCATATAATAATGGGTGTGTCTGAGTGATTGGCGGGGTCCAGCCAATAATACAAAAGGACTCAATCCAAACGTATCGAGATGACTGGTGATGTGTCAGTACAGCTGATGGTCATTCTTTCAAGGTCAGCAGTGGCTCTATCTTGTAGAGATCATATTCTTAAAACAGGCATGGCCCAAACCCTGCCATGGCATAGTCATAACCTGCTTTCTGCGTAGAGCCCTGTCGAGACCTTCAGCTCTGTTCATACTTTCAAAAGAAGGACCCTGGAAAGGACAAACATTCGAGTGAGGGATCAAGCTGACTCAAGCACCACACATTATTTATGCATTTCAGCTTACCAACACCAGTTTATCAGTGGCTTGCTTGAATGCGTCGGACATGTCAGGTAGCCCCTGGATTGGCTACGTCCTGGCTTGCATAGACCTCCAATCTGTAGACGTCCGGTCGGCTATACTATGCACCCTGTTACATACACGAATCACTCTCCTCACTCATACCCTGCCTTTATTATTATTGGGCACATTCATTTCCCAGCTTCTTTCTCCCTTGCAAACCATGCCTTTCTCGCAACCAAGATCTTGTGGTGTGGTGCGCCTAGTAATCTGTGTGTTTCTCCCCGTTAAGTGGGGTTATATGGCACACCGTGTAGTTCCCCATTCAAAGAAGATACTAACCCTCCCGGCCGCCGCTCTCGACTGAGCTGTCGCCCCAATGTACCGGCATTGCCCTGCACAAGCCATAGGGTAGATAAGTTCAGGTTCTCTCAGTGAGATAGAGGAGTCCATTATCCTCCCGATATCATCCTATCGAGTGACAGACGAAAGAGATAGTCCTGTGGCTAGCATCCCCTGGCTCAAGAAGATAGATTATAGATTGGTGGACCCCATCCCCGTAGCTATCTAATGTGCCTATATTTAAAAGAGAGATGCTACTAAGTAACGGTAAGCCGTAGGAATCAAGATATCACTCGCCTATCAGCTGCCAAGAACAAGCGATATCATTTATTAACTACTTATTCTTCAGATGTGTTCCCTTGCCATGCCAAGATCAAGACGCGTAGCCAGATCGGCTAACGGTCACTCCCTCCCAACATGGCAAGACTGCTGTTTTGCCATTTCCTCTCAGTCGTTAAGACAATAGATATTTATAGGCCAAGCTTTGCCTGGACCAACGAAAACCCAAGTTTACCTTTACACCACTTCAGTAGTATGTTGCATCTCTGTCGTAATCTTTAACTCACTGGACAGGCTGCAACTATCAAACGGTAGGTGTTGGCACGGCCATCAATTGACCAGCCGCTGCACCAGGGCACATTTGACGCAAGGCGCTCCATCGGGACTACCCGAAAAGGAAAGACAAATATATACTCGCTCCATGTAAAGATTGTGGTATGAAGATAACCCAAAGCACCATCTTTCCTGGAGATTTGAGCGAACAAGAGAACTGAGAGCTTCCGAAAGCCGTTTCCCCCTGTTTACCCAAAATAAAAGAATGCATAAGGACATGGGCCACTGGCGTTTCGCTACACTGGTGTCACCTGTGGTTCATGACTGTCCCTACCGGACGAGGATAGTTAGTTAGTTAGTTAGTCAAGGTTCCAAATTCACAGCAACGGGTCGTCCCCATTATGCTCCATTCCTGTGCCAGTGAACATCACACAAAATGCTCCCCACTGTCCAATGTGAAAAGTGGAATAGGCAGGAGTCTCGGCAAACCAACAGCCCGCACAGGTACACTGTGTATAATGCCGCCGCCAGAATGCCAATACAAATTTAATCCACGAAAACCACAGTTCATCGTCGATGGACTCGGCAGACACCAGAAAGACCTCATTGACCCGGGTTTTCTCACACGACTCGGTCTTTAACCGCAGGGCGACCCGCTGAAAGTGTCGCATAAAGCAAGAACTCCGCAGCTTCAGCGTCGACTCCCAGGAGTCTCCTGAAAAATGCACTCGTGAACCGAAAAGGCAAATTAGTCAATTTAGCAACAGCCAGTAGCTATTGTTCCGAACATGCAGGTCACTGTACAGGACAGATGTAAAAGTATTTCACGCGAAATTCACAGCTCACAGTGTGTGTCGCCCACGCACTCAGTCAGTAGCAGGGCGATGACAGCAGTAGCAGTCCAACATGAGAAAAATGCGATTGCAGACCGCAGCTGCAAGCATAAATACGTCACAGGCCTTAACGGTTCAACGCCTAACCGCCATGTTGGCGACCGGAATTCCACCGGACGAGGATGTCCTAAGACAGCCAATAACGTCGCCCACTACCTCTGAAATGTGTTTTGCCATGAAGTATTGGGAAGATAATGTGGTGGTGTCCCCTTGCCTTTCACACCCACATGATAATCTTTTACCTCTGCCTTTGACAGCCATTTCCGACTGTCAGGACAAGTGAGTGCCCTGCTCTGCTCAGCTGCAGAGTTGTCCACATATCCCGGTGGATACTGGATCCCCTGGGCCGCGTTTACCACATTATGGTGTGTTTCCCATCCTCTACCGTTAGGAGATGCAGTTGGGATGTTCCCTTCCTAAAGTTATGGCCTATTATGGCCAACACTCTCCAGTACTTGTAAAGGACGTATATATGTATGCGTGCTAAAGTGGTTACTATAATGCCTGCAGCCTTTGCTTTCCCGCGAACATAACATTATACAATGTGTCGATCCAACTCAGAGCTGTAATTGTCGGGCAAGTAAAGCTCTGCCAATACCAGACATGGGACACCAGTGTCTGGTCATAAATGTCTCAGTCTCCTCCCACAGATTACATAATAAGTTTTTCAACACAGTGCACGAACTCACGCGCAACAGCAATAATCTAAATGTATGTACATCACACTACGCCTTTACATATATACTTATTACAGAAGAGTATTAACCATTCATTGAGCAACAATGACAACAAATCGTACAAGAACCCGGTATTGTAGAAATTTGGTCATTACAACAAATAAGTTTGAACAAAATGAAGTAACTTGGACATGTGAAAAGGCACGAATGTCTTTATCGTCTGCCCTTTGACTCCCATTGGGCGATAGATCATCATCCACACCAGGCCAAGCCGTCTTATCTTTTACTATCTCCCGCAGCCTCCCTCATCACCATCATGTGTCATGCTATATAAGCGTGGGCTGTCATAATCTCTAGAATCGTAGGCCAGCTCTGTGTTTTTGTCTCAATGATGGGGCTTCCTGTTCTGAGGAGAGAGTCAGATGGGATGACATCATCATCATCATCATCATCATCATCATCATCATCATCATCATCATCATCATCATCATCATCATCATCATCATCATCATCATCTTCCACTTCTGCCGTAAAGCGCCGTGGGGAGGAATAATTTGCGCTCCAGCGCCCGATGGGCGACACTGGATAGTGTCATTCCGTGTGATTGTACAATGTCTTTGATGTCGTCAATCCATTTTCTTCTCTGGCGTCCTCTTGCTCTCGTCGCAGATGATCTTTGATGTAGGGCCAGTGATTGTAGTTGTTGGTGTTGCATTCTATCGACATGGCCAAACCACTTGATCTTCTGTCTTTTAATCAATGTGGCACAAGGTGTTGATCCCACTGTCTGTCTGATAACAGCATTTCTTACTCGGTCTCGGATTGTTAAATTGGCAGCTCACCTCAGGCATCTCATCTTGCAGGTGTTGATTTTGCGAAAGTGTGATTTTGATAAAGTCCAAATTTGAAATTGGTATCATAGGGTTGGTATGAATATGCTGTTTATTATCTGTCATTTTGTGGACATGGGTATATTTGGATGTTTCCCATGTTGATAGAATAACATCTTGTGTAAAAAAAAAGTCTAACCTCTTGACTTAGGTATTCCTAGTTAAGTACTTTTTCCAATCATGTTTGACAGTTGTCAGTTTTCACATGTATTTCTTCTCAGAATATGCAAGACCAATCATGTTTCGTCAATTCATAGAGCTCCCTTCATTCCTCCTAATATCATTCATCTCTATCTGTAATGCTATACACAGATGTCTGGCCAAGAATACTGAGAGACGTTTACCGGAGATTAGTAACACTACAGCGATGATATTGTACACATGACTAAGACAGGACATTTTCTGGCTTATGACGGAGATGCATTTTTAAGGACCGTTAGGAGGGTCACGTTTCGCAAGGACAAGACACTGGATGATGGTGTATACCAAAATCACCCATGCTATAAATATTCATTTACGGGCAGTATTACTTAGTTGAAAATTTAGCCAAGGCATTGGATTATATGGCCTGCTTTATTTAATTCCCAAATGCCAAGGGA
Source organism: Cepaea nemoralis (assembly GCA_014155875.1). NCBI lineage: Eukaryota > Metazoa > Mollusca > Gastropoda > Stylommatophora > Helicidae > Cepaea > Cepaea nemoralis. The sequence goes on from JACEFZ010015544.1 coordinate 76,482, forward strand.
TTCTCAACAAGCGCACATGTAAACAACATAAAATAACATGGAGTGTATGTAGCTTTACATATCACAATTACGGGAAAAATAGGACGTTTTGGCGACTAGCATTCATCACAAACAAATACACAAAACACAACATTTCACCACGGTGAAGCCACTACAGTGACAACATTCAGATATAATAACTGAATAAGAAGAACTGAAAGATTAAAGCCTAATGAAAGAGAAGTGACAAAATGAGTTACTTATCAACGGAATTTCCACCCTTGTCCCAGAAGGCCATTCGAGGATCAGAGAGAGAGAGAGAGAGAGAGAGAGAGAGAGAGAGAGAGAGAGAGAGAGAGAGAGAGAGAGAGAGAGAGAGAGAGAGAGAGAGAGAGAGAGAGAGAGAGAGAGAGAGAGAGAGAGAGAGAGTACGCCATAATGTTATTGTTTTATTTAGAAATCCGCACAATCCAGACTGGGACACACAACAGGTCTGCAAGAGGCAGATTAAGACCATTGGCTAGTGCAGTCGCGGCAAACTGTGCAGGTTAGAGGGCTTTGTTTTTCCATCTGATAGAAACATAAATCCACTCCTTACCAAGGATTCGAACCCGGCTCTCCGAGGTAGAGCCAGCCCTTCTAGCCACTTGGTCAGCCGATCCCACGAAAAAAAAAACAAAAAAACAAACAAGAAGACAAAGACTTGGTGATGACTTGGTGACATGACATGCTTGAGACATGAACACAGACATGATGCAAGGCCCTGATGATCGTATGAGATGGTAAATCACAACCGGTTACTCTTAGCGGCATGACACATTATGATGACATAATGGTACCAACAAAAGGTATTACTTGTAATTAACAATGTGTATTTCGAATTTACACTATATTTATACATGAAACTGCTGCAATGGCACACATATAAGTTGGGTCAAGAAGCCACATGACAGCTATCGAGACATTCTCATACGTGCTTCATTCCAATCTTCAACAACCAGCGAAGAATCTCAATGCTAATAGCACCAGTTGTAACATGATAATATACCCGTTTTTCTTTACTCAGAATATTAAGTGTCGGTCAGATAGTTTGATTAACTCCGGCCAGATACTTTGGTAACTTGGGCCAGATCCTTTGCTAATTGCAGCCACATCCTTTGATAATTCTGGCAACATCCTTTGGTAACTCCAGTCACAGCCTTTCGTAACTCTGGTCACATCTTTTGGTAACTTCGGTAGATCCGTTGGTAAATGCGGTCACATCCTTTGGTAATTTCGGTAGATCCTTTGATAACTCCGGCCACATCCTTTGGTTTCTCTGGCCACATCTTTTGGTAACTTGGGCCACATTATGTGGTAACTTGGGCCCCATTCTTTGGTAACTTGGGTCCCATCCTTTGGTAACTTGGGGCACATCCTTTAGTAATTCTGGCAACATCCTTAAGTAACCCTGGTCACATCCTTTGGTAACTCCGGTAAATCCTTTGTTAACTCCAACCAGATCCTTTGGTAACTCCAGACACATTCGTTTGTAACTCCCTGTCGCACCAAATTCAGATAGCACTATTCACCTGATAACTGCACACATATTTTCACTTTAGTGTACGTGATTAAGCACATCAACAGGGAAGGCTAATCCGGTCAGCTAAGGCCTGCACAATGGCACACATATCTCATCTCTGCTGTAAACTGACACAAAACAATTAGGTCCAGACTAAATTACATATTAGTTTTAGATAAGTTCCGTGAATACTATTTTGTAGACATGTTTTAGCAGGCGTATCAGTGTCATCCATGCACACAAGAGGTCCAGGCTAAAAGCATGAGAGGATTACAGCCCTCTACCAGTTTATTACATGATTTTAATGTGTCGATGGCACACTTTAATACGTGTTCTTTGCACAGCGTGTTATGCCAGGTGGGACGTGAACTAGACTAGATTCTTTGAGAAATCGAGGACAGCTAATCTGGACACTCGAGTTTTGAATAGCAGAGTCAGGTTGTGTCTTATTGTGTGAATAAAGAATGACCATTCTTCTTTGTAGTGATTACCAGCATAGGACATCGATTGCCTCAAAGGACAAGCATACATTGGGACTGTGCCTACAAAACTATATATAAAATATTCCCGTTTACCGATGACTTGCGATAGATTACTCGTCTGGCATCATTGATTGATAATCGCATGCGGCATCTGAACACTGTGCATGACTGATTCAACTGTTAAAAACGACTATCACCACAACTAATTAACTACGAGTCCCACTTCGTCACAGTTTAGTTCGACGACTATGCCAAAACTGTCCGTGTCCATTTCTGGTTTGATCTGTTAGGCCACACCCATCTACGTTGATTATTGAAAACTAAACGGGCACAGTCTTGTGCAGTTTTGTCATCGATTAGTTAATGCTCTCCTGATTGTTCACAGGCTTCACTACAAGCATTCACACAAAGTGAGCATCAAGAGAGTTTGGAATGATCATCAATTTCCCGTATCTCCGCTACCGTTGGTTGTGGATCATCATTTGCAGTGACCACATCTTTACAAATATTGTTGTTGTTTTCTGCGCCACCTGACTCCTGAAGTGAGCATTTTAGTGTTGTGGAAAACCAATTTTGGGGCTCTCCTTGAGCAAATAGAAGGAACAGTAATCCTCCGGTGAAAAAGATTCCTGCGGTGATGTAAAAGAATATATTCCAGTTCTGCAGTGTATTCTGAAAGAGACAATATTGCAACCAATAGTGAATATACATTACTGTCTAAGTAAATCAATGTAGATACAGGAACTAGGCCCACATCATGTGGGAGCCAAAGAAGAATAGTCACCGATTATATAGAATGTATTTTAAATGACAATGCAGTGTTTTAAAATATTGCCTGTCCAAGTTTTGTATTCACCCTCTGTAAAGTTAATGCAACATAATAGGTGAAAAACAACACTTGAACCGGCAATATTTTCAAACACTGCACAGTCATTAAAAATATACCCTGTATAACTGGTGGCTATAAGCTTAGGGGGATTCTGATGATAGGATCTCAGCACTTGTGGAATAATGGTTTCACGTGCAATGAGGATGATCTGGTGACTAACTGATCGATCGATTGACCGACTAACCAACCAAGTAACTAACAAACCAACCAATCAGCTAACTAACCAACTAATTATGTAACTAACTAACTAACTAACTAACTACTAACTAACTAACTAACTAACTAGCTAATTAATTAATTAATTAACTAACTATTTAACTAACTAATTAAATAACTAACCAGCTAATTAAATAACTAACTAACAAACAAACTAAGTAACCAGCTAATTAATTAATTAACTAACTATCTAATTAATTAGTTAAATAACTAACCATCTAATTAAATAACTAACAAACTAACTAACAACCAACAAAACATCCAACTAGCTACCTAGCTAACCAACTAACTAACCAACCAGCCAGCCAGCCAACTAAAATTGCCAGCCTTTCACAAAGCAAAGGCAAAGTACTGAACTATAAATGCCATGTAAATCACAGAACAGAACAGACAATACATATTGGGTTTGATTGCAACGTTCTGTGAAGAATATGCAAGGAACTAACTTTATTTAGCCGTACTTAACTAAAACTTTCTAGAAAGGGAATACAAAGAGGTCACCCATGGCTTCGACTGACTATATATACGCTGAGAAACCGAGCGGCAAGTGTGTCTAGGTTAGCAGGAACGGCGGGTAGTAATTACATCAGAAGATCGAGCATGGTGGCATCAAGTGGGTGCTGTATATAAGCACACAGTAATTCACTCCGGACACATTAGGAGGATGGAAGACAATTAGAATACCAAAGGATATCTTTCTTATTGAATTACTGATTAGTAAAATATCTCGGTGGCGACCTCTACGAGGGTACAATGATGTGTATGAGTGGGGCATGGATAATAAAAGCTTTTTGATATTGCACCTTGGGAGCAAGTCGCAGCTGAGCGCGTTGCATGGAGGGAAAAGATCAGAAATGGAATAAAGACAATGTTGAAAATGACTGCAGTAGACCTCACAAATGAGTGTGGGAGACATCAGATGGTGCGTGAAGGTGGTAATGACCATGCGTTCACATGCATCCAAGGTGGACGAACATTTACCTTGAGAATTGGTCTGATCAGTCACATTCGATACCGCCATGGGTTGTAGTTATTATGCCTTTTTTGAAGCACTATGTAACAATCATTATTCAATTCATAGTGACTAATGATTGTTCCATGGGGGAAAGAGAGAAAAAGGAAGACAAGATGAGAACATTCTTGACAGTCTTGTGTCATGGCACGAAAGGAGTTAACACACGAATTCGTCCATGCCGTCGGAGATCGCAGTTTGTGGAGTAGCATGATCGCCCGCGCCAGCCGTTAAGGCATTGGATGATGATGATGTAACAGCCTATCGTCTGTCAAGTCGGCAAAGTGCCAGCGAGTGAATTCATTCAGTTGTCAAGCCCGCATAATGGAAGAAGAATGCCGAGGGATGTAAAATAAAAAAAAATAAACAAACTAGGGACATCTTTATTGTCTACACCCACGAAGCACGGCATAAAGTACACGACAGTAGTAAGTCACCCACTGACGAACAGAAAGATGGATAAAAAAGCAACAATATGCATAACCGCAACGCCATACTCCAGATGATGATAGTGACAGTAAATCTATAGCAACAGAGAAACAGTCATCTGGAAAGAGGAAAAATATTAATAGAGAACACAAGCAAAAACAAGCGGGTTCTAACATAACCAAGGAAACGATAGCCGGTTGAACGAAGGCCAAGTTTTTTGTTCTTTGTAACAAATTTGACAAGGCAGATTCCGTAGTTGTGTATTATATTCAATGTTAAATGAGTCACATGATAGTGATAATAATAAAACTGTTGCTTATTATGAATTGCTTAAAGTGTCTTAACGTTCTTGAATTACTATATTTACTTATGATAGTACTGGTGGTGATGAAGATAGTGTGGATAATGATATTGTAAATGATGATGATAGTGTAGATTACTGGTTCTCAACGCTTTTTGTCCCATGCACCCTTTCGTCATATGTTCAGAATGTCACCCCCTCCCCTTTTTTCCCCCGTATTTTCTCCCGAACACCCCCACCCGCCCCTACCGCTCTTACACAGTATACGTAAAAATAGAAGTTAAATTTGTTGTTTGTCCATCAAGAATGATGATGACCATTCATTCCATCCGGTGAGGTTGAAAGTATGGAGCCGTGAGTTCTAAGATGGCTTATAAGGCCTACTTTGGCTCGAAATGTTCTTTGACAATGTGGGCAAAGAATGCTTGACGTTGCAGGGGGAGGATCTCCTGCAGTGGTTTTTCTGTCCAGCCTTTTCTTCATAGCTCTTGCAGTCCTGGTTGCTTCACAAGTGACCGCACCCTTATGTAATGATGTACGCCATGAAGTACGGTCTTTAGCAGCAGTCTCCCAAGTGACAGGATGAATTCCAAAAGCTTTCATTGAGACTTTCAGAGTGTCTTTAAAACATTTCCTCTGGCCGCCTTGGGAGCGTTTACCACAACGCAACTCGCCGTAAAGGGAGACTGTGAACTGGCATACGAGTTAAGTGACCAGCCCAGTGAATCTGATTTTTCATTAGTAGAGTGTGGATACTGGGCATGGATGCTCTTTCTAGAACTTCAGTGTCTGGGATCTTGTCTTGCCATTTAATCTTCAATAGCTTCCTAAGGCAGACTGTGTGGAAGTGGTTTAATTTCCTAGCGTGTCGCTGGTAAACAGTCCATGTGTCACAAGCATATAGCAGTGTGTATAATACAAATGCTTTATAGACTTTCAGCTTTGTTTGCAGTCTTATTCCATTTTTGTCCCATACATTCTTGTACAGTCTGCCAAAGGCCAAAGTTAAATTTACTAACGTATACAAGAACAAGACTGGGCGTCTACATAAAACGCGATTTGCGGGCCGACTTACGTTATAAAACGAATGTCAGAATGGCGAGAAGTACAGAACCGTAAAATATGGAGCGAAAAACAATATAAAGTAATCAGTTCTTGTATTAACGCGATCTTGAAATAATCTAAATCCCCACCCCCTAAAATTCCCCCTGAGGGGGGGGGGAGGGGAATTCCCCACCAGTTGAGAACCACTGGTGTAGATGATGATGATGATGATGATTTTGCATATTGCAAATCTCGATGTTGCTGGCAGTGTTTCTGGTAATGATTAAGCTGAGAAGATTATGATAGTTACGGCTTATATGATAATCACGAAGATAATGGTGCAGGTGAAGACGACGCCGATGATAATTATACAGATGATGACGATAACGATGATAATTATAAAGATGATGAAGATAGCGATGATGCTTGTGATGGTACTGCTGTGAGAAATCTCACCTGGTATTTGGTTAAAGCGCCAAGTATCACCGGGCCGATGAAGCCTGTTGTCGTCCCAATAGTGTTCGTGATCCCGAACAAAGTTCCTGCCAGAGAGCAGCATCATAGATATTTTGTAAGCATACAATATAACCAGTTGGTTTCATTTTTCAATGACTACTTTCATTCATCATCATCATCATCATCATCATCATCATCATCATCATCATCATCATCATCATCATCATCATCCCCCATCAATGTCGCCAGGCGTCATAGGGAGGCACAGTTGATGTTTCAGGGCCGAATATTGTCATTCCATGTGACTACAATATCTTAGATTTCGTCATTCAATTTTCTTATCGGGCGTCTTCTTGCTGACGTCTCAGATTGTTTGGTGTTGCATTAGCGTTGGTAGCTGATAGTGTTGCATTCTAATGAGATGGCCAAACCATTTGATCTTCCTATCTTTTAGTATTTGTGGCACAAGTTGTTGATCCCACTGTATGTCTGATAACATCATATCTTACTCGGATCAAATTGCTAGCCTTTCTCAAGCATCTCAAATCGCATGTGTTAATTTTACATATGTGTGATCTGAATAATGCCCATGTTTGACAATTATAGCATAGGAATATGCTATTTAATTAAACTCTGATATCTCTCTCGTAGGTGCTCCAATCTCCTCCTAAAATTTGAATAAGGCAATTTTCACCACAGTGCACAGAAATCACAACACCGGTAAGGAACCAAATGTCTGTATACTGGAATTACATATGCTGATCATTTTATTTTGTTGGAAGGTTGTTTAATTTAAAATTTAAAAATTGCCCGAGTTGCTGCCAATTCGACCTTCCTTTTTCGATTACTAAGGACGTCTCCGTGGAGAAGTGGTTCTGCCGTCTGTCTCAAGCTCCGAAGGTTGTGAGTTCGATTCCAGGTTATATCGTTCGGTTCACGAGTGCACTTTTCTCGGAGACTCCTGGGGGTCGTCGCTGGAGTTATGGAGTTCGTCCTTTGTGCGACGCCGTTGGCAGGCCACCCTGCGAAATGAGACTGAGTCACGTGGGATAAAACCCGGTGCAAAGATATCGATTTTCTTGCCTTTTAAACAGTTTTTACCGATATCCAACAGCCGAGTAGTGTGTAATGCTCGCAACGTGCACACTGGACCTCTGAGCTTCCCGCCCTTATCCGAGAAGGCTAGGTTTCTGATCCACTACCCCGGGTTACAGCGGGCGGGGGGTATAAAAAAGTAAATGACGCGTTTACATCCATTCAGGTGTAATGAGCATACGTTGATTGTCCTTTAGTCTCACAGACCAATCGGCGCTCGTTGGTTAATGTCAGAACGTGACAAGAGAGGATGTTGGTGTAATGGTTTGGACGAGGGCTGACAATGGCATTAGCGCGACTGGACGAGGATTTTATGGCAGCACTCGAAGTTCACTACGGAAGGGAAAGACTGACTAGTCAGTAAGCAGACCGTAGAGAAGCAAAGCAAGTGAGCCGGCCATAGGTTTCTGATGTGCTCATAGCATCACTTTGTATATTCCTGAATGCTCGGAGGAATATGTTGCCCGACTTTCCCGCACTTTAGCGGACGGCAAGCGTTGGCGTCGAATCTCTCCCTGGATTGTGTTCATCACGTCATTAGAGTAGCTCCTTAGCAACTACACCACGTCGCCCTTTTTAGTAATTAAGCGTCAGTCAGCAAACAGTTGAGCGATTCATTTAGTCAGTAAGCAAACAGTTGAGTGATTGAATTAATCATTAAGCAAACAGTTGAGTGGTTACGTTAGTCAGTAAGTAAACAGTTGAGTGATTGAGTTAGTCAGTAAGCAAACAGTTGAGTGAATCAATTAATCATTAAGCAAAAAGTTGAGTGATTGAGTTAGCTTAGTTAGTAAGCAACCATGTGTGGCTGAGTTAGTCAGTCAGCAAACAGTTGAGTCATTGTGTTAGTCAGTAATAAAACAGTTGAGAGATTGAGTTAGTCAGTAAGCGAACAGTTGAGACTGAGTTAGTCAGTAAGCAAACAGTTGTGGATTGGGTTAGTCAGTAAGCAAACCGTTGAGTGACTGAGAAAGTCAGCATGTAAACATTTGAGTGATGGGTTCGTCAGTAAGCAAATAGTTGTGGCTGAATTAGTCAGTAAGCAAACAGTTGAGTGATTGCGTTAGTTAGTAAGCAAACATCTGTGACTGGGTTAGTCAGTAAGCAAACAATTGAGGGATTGAGTTAGTAAGCAAACCGTTGAGAGACTGAGTCAGTGAGCAAACAGTTGATATACCGAGCCAGCGAGTAACCAAACTGTTGAGTGACTGAGCCAGTGAGAAACCAAACAGATTAGTGACTGCGTACAGGTAAACAGTGAGCTGATACCTGCAAAGGCCGGGGCTACATCTAGATGGTTGACGCTATACCCCGCCATGGTGAAACCACTGAGGCCCACAGCCGTCACCAGCAGGGCTACTACAGCAGTCCGGGAACCGTCGAGGAAGCAGACGGCTAGGATCAGCCCCGACGGCACGAACAGCCCTGCAAGTCAATTGATCACTTGTCGATAAGTCTGTATTACTACATACATGAGCAATGTTGTAAAATTATAAGAGGATGTTAACTTTATAGGGAGAATTTCTTAGGTTAGAGGAAACATGGCTTGGTTGTTTAGTGCAAGGGGTATTTTTAATGACTTTGGAGTGTTTGAAAATATTGCCGGTTCAAGTTTTGTATTTACCTATTATGTTGCATGAACTTTACAGAGGGTGAATACAAAACTTGGACCAGCAATATTTTCAAACACTGCACTGTCATTAACATACACCCTATACGTTAATTAGGTTAGTTCGTTAATTTCTTACGTTATAAGCGTTATAAGAATCATGGGCTGGTTAGTTAAATTCTTAAGTTATAAGAAGCATGGGTTAGTTCGCTAGCAAATTAGTTAGGTAGTGAATTTATTGAGGAGCGGCTGGCTGAGTGGCTAGATTATCCGGGTTCTCCTTCAGGAGACTCGGGTTCGAATCGTTCGGTATGGTGTAGATTTTTGTCTTTAGGAGCAAGGAAAAACAAACCCTAACCCGCATAGTTCGCGGCAACTGCACTAGCCAGGTGACCTTAATTCTTCAGGCTCAAGACACCCCTGCCCCCACCTGCCCTACACCGCAAGGTACTATAGGCAGTAGGTGGCATTTGATAGTTAATTTCTTACGTTATATGAATCATGGGCTAGTTAGTTAATTATGGTTAATTTCTTACGTTATATGAATCATGGGCTAGTTAGTTAATTATGGTTAATTTCTTACGTTATATGAATCATGGGCTAGTTAGTTAATTATGGTTAATTTCTTACGTTATATGAATCATGGGCTAGTTAGTTAATTATGGTTAATTTCTTACGTTATATGAATCATGGGCTAGTTAGTTAATTATGGTTAATTTCTTACGTTATATGAATCATGGGCTAGTTAGTTAATTATGGTTAATTTCTTACGTTATATGAATCATGGGCTAGTTAGTTAATTATGGTTAATTTCTTACGTTATATGAATCATGGGCTAGTTAGTTAATTATGGTTAATTTCTTACGTTATATGAATCATGGGCTAGTTAGTTAATTATGGTTAATTTCTTACGTTATATGAATCATGGGCTAGTTAGTTAATTATGGTTAATTTCTTACGTTATATGAATCATGGGCTAGTTAGTTAATTATGGTTAATTTCTTACGTTATATGAATCATGGGCTAGTTAGTTAATTATGGTTAATTTCTTACGTTATATGAATCATGGGCTAGTTAGTTAATTATGGTTAATTTCTTACGTTATATGAATCATGGGCTAGTTAGTTAATTATGGTTAACTTCTTACGTTATATGAATCATGGGCTAGTTAGTTAATTATGGTTAATTTCTTACGTTATATGAATCATGGGCTAGTTAGTTAATTATGGTTAACTTCTTACGTTATATGAATCATGGACTAGTTAGCTAATTATGGTTAACTTCTTACGTTATATGAATCATGGGCTAGTTAGTTAATTATGGTTAATTTCTTACGTTATATGAATCATGGGCTAGTTAGTTAATTATGGTTAATTTCTTACGTTATATGAATCATGGGCTAGTTAGTTAATTATGGTTAATTTCTTACGTTATATGAATCATGGGCTAGTTAGTTAATTATGGTTAATTTCTTACGTTATATGAATCATGGGCTAGTTAGTTAATTATGGTTAATTTCTTACGTTATATGAATCATGGGCTAGTTAGTTAATTATGGTTAATTTCTTACGTTATATGAATCATGGGCTAGTTAGTTAATTATGGTTAATTTCTTACGTTATATGAATCATGGGCTAGTTAGTTAATTATGGTTAATTTCTTACGTTATATGAATCATGGGCTAGTTAGTTAATTATGGTTAATTTCTTACGTTATATGAATCATGGGCTAGTTAGTTAATTATGGTTAATTTCTTACGTTATATGAATCATGGGCTAGTTAGTTAATTATGGTTAACTTCTTACGTTATATGAATCATGGGCTAGTTAGTTAATTATGGTTAATTTCTTACGTTATATGAATCATGGGCTAGTTAGTTAATTATGGTTAACTTCTTACGTTATATGAATCATGGACTAGTTAGCTAATTATGGTTAATTTCTTACGTTATATGAATCATGGGCTAGTTAGTTAATTATGGTTAATTTCTTACGTTATATGAATCATGGGCTAGTTAGTTAATTATGGTTAACTTCTTACGTTATATGAATCATGGACTAGTTAGCTAATTATGGTTAATTTCTTACGTTATATGAATCATGGGCTAGTTAGTTAATTATGGTTAATTTCTTACGTTATATGAATCATGGGCTAGTTAGTTAATTATGGTTAATTTCTTGCGTTATATGAATCATGGGCTAGTTAGTTAATTATGGTTAACTTCTTACGTTATATGAATCATGGACTAGTTAGCTAATTATGGTTAATTTCTTACGTTATATGAATCATGGGCTAGTTAGTTAATTATGGTTAATTTCTTACGTTATATGAATCATGGGCTAGTTAGTTAATTATGGTTAACTTCTTACGTTATATGAATCATGGACTAGTTAGCTAATTATGGTTAATTTCTTACGTTATATGAATCATGGGCTAGTTAGTTAATTATGGTTAATTTCTTACGTTATATGAATCATGGGCTAGTTAGTTAATTATGGTTAATTTCTTGCGTTATATGAATCATGGGCTAGTTAGTTAATTATGGTTAACTTTCTTACGTTATATGAATCATGGACTAGTTAGCTAATTATGGTTAATTTCTTACGTTATATGAATCATGGGCTAGTTAGTTAATTATGGTTAATTTCTTACGTTATATGAATCATGGGCTAGTTAGTTAATTATGGTTAATTTCTTACGTTATAAGAATCTTGGGATAGTTTGTTAGTAAACTAGTTAATTGATTAGTTAGTTCCATAGTTGGTTAGTTAGTTCGTTGATTAATTAGTTAATTGGCTAATTGTTTACGTTATAAGAATCACGGGTTAGATAGTTATTTTCTTCCTGTATAAGAATTAAGGTTAGTTAATTATTTTAAAATCTTACGTTATAAGAATGAGCCAGTCAGTTAGTTAATTTCTTACTATATAAGAATTATAAGTTTGTTAATTCCTTACGTTATAAGATCACTAGTTAGTTTGTGTCTTACGTTATAAGAATCATTGGCTAGTTAGTTCATTAATTTCTTGAGCTTCCCATCCGTCTCGTCCCCTCCAGCCTTTACGTTGTGACAACATGCTCCAGTTTTCCTCTACTTATGACTTGCTCGAAGAATGTAAACTGTGTTCTTCTGGTGCTAGTAAACAGACACCTTTGTGTATTAACTTCTTTCAAGAATTCTTTCATTGCTTTTTCTATCCGTCCACGGTGTTCCCATTTTGCTTGCTAGCTGGCTTGTGTTCGTTGGCTTGAGCTCCAACGCGAAGTCCTGTATGTCGGATGAAGGCATCCTGTTGTCCAACATCAGTGTGATGTCATACAGGACCTGAGGTTTGCCTGAGTATCCGTTGTCCCATGTCTGGCTTATTGGTGTGCAGACTGGTGGTTCCTCGCCGTACAGGCAGACACTCTCCGACTTCGGAGGAATCGGCGATCCTACTGACTTTAGCCAGGACCCCGAAGGGACCTGTTGCCCAGGACGCTCGACGAGGACGCGTTAATAGGTGTTGGCCAGTATATAACCTGGCCCTGGTGCCTTGGAAACACCTCTGCGTCCCTCATTATTCTTCTATAAAATCACACACGCACAGCTTCCACATAATCTCTCACTTGTCTTCTAATTGTCCACGATTTGCTCCCGTACATCAGGAGTGAATCAATATAGCAATGAACTGATTCAATGTCAAAGGATAATGCATCTTCAAATGTAACCTCCCATTTTGACATAAGGACGACATATCGCGCACTAGGGCCATCGTTTTATTTGATTTGTTTGGCGGTATCATCAGCAATTTCAGTGCTCAATGAACGGAAATTTACTTTATAATAATTATTCATAAGGCTGTGTACCGTATTTGTCGAAACCTACCTTTTGTTTTGCACTGAATCAGTTAAGAACTCTTACTCTCATCACGATCGACAAAGATTAATTACAGGGAATATTCTTCGCCCTGTGAACTGCTGCCTTCTCATCAGGCTAACCTACATTTAGCTCCCTTAATACTTCATCCATCTGCTGTTATTGTAGTACCACACCATAGGCCTCAAGCACGGACGTGAAGCTGCAGTACGGGACCTGCCTAGCTTACTGGATACAGAGCTGGGAGAGGGGAAAGAGAGCTCCGCAACAACGTCTGTGTGGATATTCTAACTGTGGTACTAGGTCGGGAGTTAAGTCTCTTGACTCCAATAGTCACAATCTCTTTCCTGGTCTAGACTAAATGAATAGGCAATTTGCTGGACTTAACATGAGTTACAACTTCCAGCCTTCCATCACGGCAATGTGCCGGACTTATAGAGAGTTAAAACTCCCAGTCTTCCATCACGGCAAAGTACCCAACTAGAAGAGTTAAAACTCCCAGTCTTCCATCGCGGCAATGTCCCCGACTAGAAGAGTTAAAACTCCCAGTCTGCCTTCACGGCAATGTTCCCGGCTTATGGGTTAAAACTCCCAGGCTGCCATCACGAAAATTTACCGGGATTGTAGAGAGTTAAAACTCCCAGGCTGCCATCATGACAATTTACCGGACTTATTGAGAGTTAAAACTCCCAGCCTTCCAGAGAATGACAGCAACAAAATCAACCCATGCATTAACAAAGAGTTACACGGAGACGTACCAATTGAATTCACCAGCTTTCTAGAGTTCTTGGTGCTAAGAAGTTGTTTGCCCCTGATACAGTCAGCTAGCCAGCCGGACAGTGGGCTTGTGATCAGTAGAACGATGAAGGGCAGAGAAGACAGGAAGCCATTCTGTAGAAATATACCATGTCTGCTTTTACCTTTCCAGGAAGACACTAGGCGTTGAAGAGAGTGTGCGTACACGCACGCATGTTTGCAAGGATTCGCTAGCACGCACACACGCACAAACACATAATACAATGTTAAGTGCTAGAATACTTAGAGAACAGATTGATAGTTAGAACAGATGGAGAATAGATAACTGATTGTTAGAATACATAGATAATAGATTATTGATTGTTAGAATATATATAGACAATAGATTGTTGATTGTTAGAATACATACAGAGAAAAGAAATTTGATTGCTAGAATACATATAGAGAATAGAACTTTAATTGTTAGAATACATATAGAGAATGGAACTTTGATTGTTAGAATACATGTAGAGAATATAACGTTGATTGTAAGAATACATATAGAGAATATAACGTTGATTGTAAGAATACATATAGAGAATATAACGTTGATTGTAAGAATACATATAGAGAATATAACGTTGATTGTTAGAATACATATAGAGAATAGAACTTTGATTGTTAGAATACATGTAGAGAATATAACTTTGATTGTTAGAATACATGTAGAGAATAGAACTTTGATTGTTATAATGCTTATAGCGAATACACAGTTGATAGGTAGAATACATAGAGAATAGATTGTTGATTGTTTGAAGACACAGATAATAGATTATTGATTGTTAGAAGACATAGGTAATAGATCATTGATTGTTAGAAGACATAGAGCATAGGTTATTGATTGGTAGAATACATAAAGAATAAATTGTATATAAAAGAAACCCCCCCCCCCCCGATATGTCTCTACCTTGACGCGGTGGGGGGGGGGGGAGGCTTGCGTGTCCCAATGACCCCAAGAGCTAAGCCGACGGAAGCACAACTATGTGTCGGACAGGATTTGGGTATGGGGCCAGACTAAGCGAGACACAACGTGCTACTCTGCAGGTAGACTGAGGATAGCAGTGAACAGTTCAAATCAGGCGTACGAAGGCAGACATTCTTGGTCCGGACACATACTCTAAGGCTCTCAGCTGAGGGATATGGCTGAACGCTTCTAAGCTATAAGCCCTCGGCTGTGAGAGCCGGACCGATACTCACCTACTGCAAAATGGAGGTGAGATGCAGTAGCACGCTACATGATTAGTTTATATACCTGTTCGAAGGCTATCAGCTGGGGGATGTGAGGGATCCCCGGATGAGAGGGCCTGGCCGTTACTCGCTCACTTATGCATCGAGGTAAGGTGCTGAGCCGGCTGCACATGTAGCCTACCTCTTGAGCGGTTATTAAAGGTGGAAAATGCGCCCCAGTCGCACGCAATGGTTAAGATGAAAGTCTATATCTATACTCATAGAGTAGGCGTAGACAAAGGTGGAAGATGTCTCGTTTACACGAAATGAAACGCTTGGCTAGCAAATTCATTACTTGGAAGTCCGAAATTAAAGCTTCCTGAGTGGATGTCGCCCGCAGTCTGTCCGTCCATGGTTTATGCTTGAGCTACCAGTGGCAAATGAAATGCCCAATACATGGAAGTGAGGAATTAAAGCAGCCATGAGCAGGACGAGGCAATTCCTCGGGTGAGCCCAGTCTCAGAGCAATATGTGCTGGCTCTGCAATTTCAGGAAGCCTCCTTGGATAGCGGGAAATGCCCATGGTCTGCCCCTGCCTTCCCTTGAGGGTTGACCATGATGTCACTGACCGTTCTACCTTGACCAGCTGAGATGTGGACAATAAGAGTCTAACGTCCCTTGAAACCCGAGGAAGGCTAACCTCAGAAAAAAAAAAATGCCCGCCAATGACGGATGTGCCGGCCTAAGCGTGGCACATAAAACCTGGCACTACGCAATTACGTCCGAGTGAAATGTCGATCGTGCCTGGAACAGCTCTAACTAGTCTTCCGAATGTAACTGAACAGCTCTGACTAGTTAGTTTTCCGATTGTCCACCGTGCTTGGAACAGCTCTGACTATCTAGTCTTCCGAATGACCTTCGTGTCCGGAACAGCTCTGGCTAGCTAGTTTTCCGAATGTCCGCCGTGCCCGGAACAGCTCTAACTATTTTGTTTTCCGGGCACAGCGACTAGCACATGCCCGAAACGAAAGCTCGCTGAGTGGATACCATCTGCAGTCCGACCGTCCCTGGTTTGAGCGGGTAGCGGCCCGTAGCGAACGAAAGGCCAAATACATTGAAGTGAGG
>JACEFZ010015544.1:97500-114498 GCA_014155875.1 Cepaea nemoralis
CTTTCAGTTCTATGAACACGAAGAATGTCCATTCATCTGTTCGCAAGGACGGAGAACCTGTGCTTGTAGCATACATCACAAACAGACGGTGTTTCCAGATCTGTGTCTGTCCTACCTGAATACGTGATCGTCATCAGAATGCTCTTCTCATTCTCCGGTGCCCAGTTGGACCACATTGTGTGTATGCAAGGCTGTGCAAGTCCCTGTTATAAAGCAAATAGTCAGCAGTTATGTGGTACTCCAAATAGGTCTAAGAAACAAGAGGCAAAGACAAATAACCCCTACAGAGATATGCTATCTTCTTGTTCATTTACCAATGAAGCAATGATAAATAACGCTACAGAAAGATATCTTCTTGTTTCTTTGCCATTGAAGCAAAGACAAATAACGCTACAGAGATATGCTATCCTCTTGTTCATTTCCCAATGAAGCAAAGACATATAACGCTACAGAGATATGCTACCTTCTAGTTCATTTCCCAATGAAGCAAAGACATATAACGCTACAGAGATATGCTATCCTCTTGTTCCTTTCCCATTGAAGCAAAGACAAATAACGCTACAGAGATATGCTATCCTCTTGTTCATTTACCAATGAAGCAAAGACAAACAACCCCTACAGAGATATGCTATCCTCTTGTTCATTTCCCAATGAAGCAAAGACAAACAATCCCTACAGAGATATGCTATCTTCTTGTTCATTTCCCAATGAAGCAAAGATAAATAACGCTACAGAGATATGCTATCTTCTTGTTCATTTCACAATGAAGCAAAGACATATAACGCTACAGAGATATGCTATCCTCTTGTTCATTTCCCAATGAAGCAAAGACCTACATCTAACTATAAGCTATCTCTTTGCAGGCTTGTTGGTGATTGGTTGGATATTGGATTTAAAGTTTTTCACTCGACAAGGTAGAAGTCAGTCTCACGCCAATCCTACTTAGTTGTCTGTTATGAGTTTAGTTTAGTTTAGTCGACGGATCAACATTACGGCACACTGGTGTAACCCATAAATGTTTCGTTCTACTTCTAATTCAAGCCTGAGTCCTGAGAAATTCATCTCAGTGCACGAACTCCGTAGCACCGGTGAGGATCCTGAAATACTTTGGGTAGATTTTTAACTCGAAATTTTGCCCAGGCAGCACCGTTAGGCTACTATTTTTCGATTTCCAACTGCCAAGGGATTTTTTTACGTGCCCAACAATACACAAGGGAGTCCGACCTCATTACCCAGAGACCAGGTGACACTGTATTACTAGACGCCCACGTGAAAAAAATCCCGGCCCTCACCGGGGCTTGAACCCGTGACCTCCAGCACTCGATGCAGATACCATACCTCAAGACCACTCAGTCCCCTCGCCTGTTACGACATGCATGGTAGGTTATAGTGTTTTTGTGCCTCCCACAGACGGGCGTACATGTAAGCATGCACACCATGAGGTACTACTGGGCGCCCGTGAGCGAGAAGAGCATTCCGTTGGCAAGTACTTACACAGGTGCAACACAGGTATAGGACAGGTAGCTAGAGAGGTAGATGGGTGGCTAACTGAACAACTGGCCAGCTGGATGGGCGGAAAAATGAACCAGACGGGACTGTCAGCTTTGTGGGTAGGCAGGGAGATAGGGTGGCAGGAGGTAAGTAAATAGGAGGTATGCAGTAGGTATACATGAAGGTAGGTATGTAAGTGCATTACAGGCTGGTTCTTGAAAAACTAGTTTAGTTTAGTTTAGTCGACAGATCAACATAACGGCACACGGGTGCAACCCAAAAGTGCTCCGTTCTACTCCTAACTCAAGCCCGAGTCCTGAGAATCTCAGCTCAGTGCACGAACTCCGTGGCATCGGTGAGGATCATGAAATACTTTGGGTAGATTTTTAACTCGAAATTTTGCCCCGGCAGCGCCGTTAGGCTACTCTTTTTCGATTTCCAACTGCCAAGGGATTGTTTACGTGCGCAATAATACACACGGGCGTCCGATCTCACTACCCAGAGACCAGGGGCAATTTTTTGTTACTAGAAGTCCACGTGAAAACATCCCGACCCTCACCGGGGCTTGAACCCGGGACCTCCAGCATTTGAGGCGGACACCATAACTCGAGACCACTCAGCCCCCCTTGACAAACTGAACAGATGAATGGGCAGACAGACATGTGAATATGCAGGTAGGCAGATAATTAGCTAGATAACTAAATAGGAATGTAACTAAGTAAACGACGAACGGAAGGAATAGCAGAGTGCATGGGGATTTTGATACATGAAGACCATAAGCGGGCACTCTTCCGCTGTTTATACTTCACCTCAACACCGCAAGGTGCAAGAGGAACATGATGAGACGAGATGAGATGAGACTAAGTAGACTGAATAATACCAAGAATAATATTAACAACACGTATGTTTCTGGACTATAAATTCGTCTACTTATATTGTGTATTATCTGAGTATAGATGACTCAATACCCGACATATTAGCACTCGGGGCATTTCCATAGTGCTCCGTCCTCATATTCAACAGCCAGTGAAGAGTAGCAATATAATTATGTATTACTTGAACAAGTAAGTAGAGGTCCCTTTTACACGCTAGGCCTTTAGTTCGAGACCAATATTTGTATGGACCATGTTACACTCGGCGGGTGGTGTGGTCAGTATCTCGCCGGTAGCTTTGACTTCCCGGGAATATAAGGGTACTCATTTTAGGCTGGGTCGAACTGGGAGTCTAAGTTAATTTAAAACATTTAATTTGCCCAGATGCGAATCGAACCCATGACCACGTTGTGGGTAGGCGAGAGTGTAGCCACTACAATACAGTGGCTCCCATTATCTGAGTGACAGAACCCAACATATACCTCACAAGTGGGCTAAACACTACATTACACTGCAGTGGCTTCCATTATCTGAGTGGCACAACCCAACATAACCCACTGTGGCTCCCATTGTGTGAGTGACAGAACCCAACATAAACCTCACACCTAAGCTAAGCACTACATTACACTACAGTGGCTCCCATTATCTGAGTGGCACAACCCAACATAACCCACTGTGGCTCGCATTATCTGAGTGACACAACCCAACATAACCCACTGTGGCTCCCATTATCTGAGTGACACAACCCAACATATCACACTGTGGCTCCCATTATCTGAGTGACACAACCCAACATAACCCACTGTGGCTCCCATTATCTGAGTGACACAACCCAACATAACCCACTGTGGCTCCCATTGTCTGAGTGACACAGCTCAACATATCCCACTATGGCTCCCATTATCTGAGTAACACAGCCCAACATAACCCACTATGGCTCCTGTTGTTTGAGTGACACAACCCAACATAACCCACTATGGCTCCCATTGTCTGAGTGACACAACCCAACATAACCCACTGTGGCTCCCATTATCTGAGTAACACAGCCCAACATATCCCATTGTGGCTCCCATTATCTGAGTGACACAGCTCAACATATCCCACTATGGCTCCCATTATCTGAGTAACACAGCCCAACATAACCCACTATGGCTCCTGTTGTTTGAGTGATACAACCCAACATAACCCACTATGGCTCCCATTGTCTGAGTGACACAACCCAACATAACCCACTGTGGCTCCCATTATCTGAGTAACACAGCCCAACATATCCCATTGTGGCTCCCATTATCTGAGTGACACAGCCCAACATATCCCACCGTGGCTCCCATTATCTAAGTGACACAACCCAACATAACCCACTGTGGCTCCCATTATCTGAGTGACACAACCCAACATAACCCCCTGTGGCTCCCATTGTCTGAGTGACACAGCCCAACATAACCCACTGTGGCTCCCAATATCTGAGTGACACAACCCAACATACACCTCAAACCTGTGCTAAGCCTTGACCAACACGGCACATCAGTAGCAAGCCGAAGCCGTTCCAGGCAGCAAGCGGCGTCGCCAGGGCTAGAAGCGATGTCACCAGTAACCCCAGTCCAAAGATCATCTTGCTACCGAAGCGTCCGGACGCATAGCCTCCCAGAACCTGAGTGCTGAAGTAGCCGTAGTAGAAGGCACTTAGCACCAAGTACTGCTGGTATTCTGACCACTGAAATGTGCTGGGCTGAAAATGTAACAACAATCTTTATAGCTATGTATTCTCTTGATGAATTTAAGCACATAAGCCACACTATGCCAGACAATAAATCGTGCACCATGTTGATTATGGCCTCTTTGTTTCTTATTTGACTGGCACCTTTCCGTCTTGACAGACGATAGTTTGTAAAATGGGGTTATCTCTCCATAACACAAAGCCTGGGCTGAATTTAAAGACCATGTGTTGTCCATGCAGCATGATCTCTCTCTCGGCCTGTCTAGTTTACTCCAGAGGAAAGGTAGCACGAACACATCTGGAACAAGACAGAGGAAAGGTAACACGAACACATCTGGAACAAGACAGAGGAAAGGTAGCACGAACACATCTGGAACAAGACAGAGGAAAGGTAACACGAACACATCTGGAACAAGACAGAGGAAAGGTAACACGAACACATCTGGAACAAGACAGAGGAAAGGTAACACGAACACATCTGGAACAAGACAGAGGAAAGGTAACACAAACACATCTGGAACAAGACAGAGGAAAGGTAACACGAACACATCTGGAACAAGACAGAGGAAAGGTAACACGAACACATCTGGAACAAGACAGAGGAAAGGTAACACGAACACATCTGGAACAAGACAGAGGAAAGGTAACACGAACACATCTGGAACAAGACAGAGGAAAGGTAACACGAACACATCTGGAACAAGACAGAGGAAAGGTAACACGAACACATCTGGAACAAGACAGAGGAAAGGTAACACGAACACATCTGGAACAAGACAGAGGAAAGGTAACACGAACACATCTGGAACAAGACAGAGGAAAGGTAACACGAACACATCTGGAACAAGACAAGCTGCAGATGCTGCAAATGTGCAAAGCAATGCTCTAACTGTCCGCCTGTCGGAGTTTGGATCCTAGACCCGTTACCAACCAAGGATTAGGGCCTGCTCTGCTCTGCCATGATATTTAGTCTTTAGGTTGTATTTCCTAACAAAAGGGTCATGTTTTTACCCTCCCAATTGCGCTCTTCAGCCCGAAGCCGTTGGCACAATGTGGGGTGTCGGGTTTGGTAAGCGCCGACCAGCATTCGGCGCTAACAGAAGCAGGTAGTACCATCTACTGTCATACGGTAGCTTAGTCATATTTGACTAAGACCTGACATGGTTGTTTCTTATATTCGTGCATTAATTAAGTCTCCATATATTAAACAGTATTGCTAATTCATGCAATACATACCAACAAGCGTGGTGTGATTAAAACTCAAAAAAAAATTGCACAAGATGTGTGATTCGTGCGTCATGTGTGTTTCATGAAGATAGTATGAACTGCACATTCATTTCTTAATAACATGTTCTTACTTAGTTTCTACTAATGATACTAAAATCGCTGTCAAATAAGATACAACAGACACAGAGTTGGCCTAATGAACTCACGCATTCTGTAGTTAACATATTTAGGTCTGTTTTTTTTTTCTTGTGAGAGTTGTGAATGACCATTTCCACTTCACGCAAATTCCTCCATAGGCGCGCACGTCTCCCCCATAAATGAAGCAAGTAGAATCTGACCTGGCTGCCCAAACTCCTTAGCAGCGGTGATAATAGAACAGGTGTGTGTATATACAAGACTCATACCTTGCCACCTTGATAGATGATAATTTGCGAAATGGAATTATTCCTCTGCAAAGCACAAAGCCTGGGCTGAATTTCAAGACCGTGTGTTGACAATGCGGCATGATCCCTCTCTTGGCCTGCCTTGTTTACTCCAGAAGACAGTTAACAGCAATACGCGTGGAGCAAGCATTTAAGGTTTCCTCTAATAGATTGACATAGCCGTTTGACTGGGCTCCGAAGGTTGTGGGTTCGATTCCAGGCCACATCCTTCGGTTCACGAGTGTAATTTTTCGGAGACTCCTGTGGGTCGTCGCTAGAGCTACGGAGTTCGTGCTTTGTTCGACGCTTTCCTCGCTGCGGAAAGAGACCGAGCCGTATGGGAGAAAATCCCGGTGCAATGAAGTCGACCCTGTCGACTTTTAAGCGACTTTTTAAGCGATTGACAAAGATAAATTGTAGAGAATATTCTTCATCTTGAGAAATGCTGTTTTTACTTGGACTTCCTTAATACATCTTCTATGTGCTGTTTTTACTTGAACTTCCTTAATACATTTTCTACGTGCTGTTTTTGCTTGAACTTCCTTAATACATCTTCTATGTGCTGTTTTTACTTGAACTTCCTTAATACATCTTCTATGTGCTGTTTTTACTTGAACTTCCTTAATACATCTTCTATGTGCTGTTTTTACTTGAACTTCCTTAATACATCTTCTATGTGCTGTTTTTGCTTGAACTTCCTTAATACATCTTCTATGTGCTGTTTTTGCTTGAACTTCCTTAATACATCTTCTACGTGCTGTTTTTGCTTGAACTTCCTTAATACATCTTCTACGTGCTGTTTTTGCTTGAACTTCCTTAATACATCTTCTATGTGCTGTTTTTGCTTGAACTTCCTTAATACATCTTCTACGTGCTGTTTTTGCTTGAACTTCCTTAATACATCTTCTATGTGCTGTTTTTGCTTGAACTTCCTTAATACATCTTCTATGTGCTGTTTTTAACTTGAACTTCCTTAATACATCTTCTATGTGCTGTTTTTACTTGAACTTCCTTAATACATCTTCTATGTGCTGTTTTTACTTGAACTTCCTTAATACATCTTCTATGTGCTGTTTTTACTTGAACTTCCTTAATACATCTTCTATGTGCTGTTTTTACTATACATCTTCTATGTGCTGTTTTTACTTGAACTTCCTTAATACATCTTCTATGTGCTGCTATTAAAGAGCCTAAAATACTTTAATACATTGTCTTAGTTTAGACTGATTCCATTCACTGTAATGTTACATTTGGGTTTCCATAGATATAATTCTTAAGTACTCACAGAGATGAACTCACAGAGATGAACTCACAGAGCATGCATGGAAGGGTGAAGACAGAGATACTTTGTGGAGAGTGGCATGCTTCAATCAAATAAAGAAATAAAAAATAGGCAGGATCCGTTAGACCAGGGGTGGGCAAACTACGGCCCGCGGGCCGCATGCGGCCCGCAATCTGATTTTTATGCGGCCCGCGAGGGCATTTAGGAATACACATTTTTACTTCGTTTTTAAGTTATTTTGTTGAATTTTAAAGAATTTCATGTACCATTATGATTATTTAAACATTTTTGATAAGATTTCTTTCTAATTATCAATTTTTGTAAACAGTCCTTGGCCTTCATAATGTAATGCTTCATCTTCTTCTTCTTCTTTCGTTCGCCTTAAATACTATAACTGAAATGTTGCCTCTTGTGGGAATTTAACTGTCCCTTTTAGTTCACTCAGCAGTCCATAGAGTTTATCTTCCACTGTCGTCTCCCTTGGCCAGAAGGTTTGTCTAGATATGTTATATTTTGGGCAGTCTTGGAGTATGTGATCTGCTGTCTGCGACGATAATCCGCACGTGCACATAGCTGATTCACCAATCTTGAATCTTGTATACATGTGGTTGCGTAATTTATTGTGTCCTGTTCTGAGGAGCAGAATAATGACTTGTTCTGGTCTGTCCATA
Source organism: Cepaea nemoralis (assembly GCA_014155875.1). NCBI lineage: Eukaryota > Metazoa > Mollusca > Gastropoda > Stylommatophora > Helicidae > Cepaea > Cepaea nemoralis. Next base: position 105,183 of record JACEFZ010015544.1, read on the forward strand.
ACGTGGTAGTCGTCTTGAGCAGGTTTTGGTTGCTTTCTGACTGATTTGATCATTCTTTTCTTTTGGTGGTAACGGGCACATTATGCTGTTGTTCTTTTGCTCTTTCATTAGCCATTCGATCAGTTCTGTCGTTTCCGGGTACTCCACAGTGGGATGGTAGCCACTGTATGGTGACCTTATGCTGGCTGCTAAGTTCAGAAAGTAGTGTCCTTAATACTGGCAATTTTCAAGACATCATTTCGTTTTCGTTGAGGTGAGTTTCTTGCAAGCAACATACGCTTACCTTTTCTTGGTCCAAGATGTTTTCTGGTTCTATTGTTTTATTGCTGAAACCCTACGCATTCCAGTGCATTAGTTTTAGTCTTTGTTTGGTATGGCCAGACGCTCTATTCTCAGGTCCCCTGCGAGCACCGTAACATTTAGTCGTAGTCGACATATTTCATTGCGCGTGATTGGTGGCATCCTGATTTATGTGGTGCGCCTCCTGGCTGATTGCCTCTTTATTCAGCACCTTTCCGTTGCTAGAGCAGACTGTGGTCTTACTCGAGTTTAGGTGTGTAGGCACGCACACACATGTCTGCGCATGCACGGACGAGCATACACATCTAAAGCGTTCTGTATATTCAGTGACTCGCCGCCGCCCCTTCTCCTGTTAGTTAAAACAGTTCCGCCATGAGAAGGCCAGAAGTTGGTCTTCCGCTGCATAAGTGATGAATGCATGAGCCATTAGGGTAGTTATGCAAGGTTGGGCGCTCACCCCAACCCGGCCCCTGGCTACATACAGCAACATTTGGAACCATGTTATGCTAAAATGCGAATTTATCGATGTTTATATAGAAAAATATTTATCGACATGAAACATTTAATAAGGATGATGTTATGAAAAACAGATATTTCTCTGGTGAATAAAATGATTTATTTTGCAAGAAAATATTAAATTTAAAAGTCTTTTGCTGTTTTAAATTATTTCCACATTTACAATGTTCAAATTAATTTATTTGTTGTAGTCGTCTTGATATATTTCTGAAATTTATTCTGAGTTTACTACTTGTTTTCCGAATATTTTATTTTCACACACAGCCGGAAGTAGGTTTTGTTTAATTTCCGTTTTAAAGTTTTGTACAGTTCTAACTGTTCGAATTTTATTTAAAAAATGAGTGTCAATAACAAACGTAAGATTGACGATGAATGCCGTGTTTTTAATTATGAATGGACAACAAAGTACTGTTTTATAAAAGTTGGTAGCAAATCAGTTTGCTTGCTGTGTCGTGAGTCAGTGGCTGTCTTCAAGGAGTACAATTTTAAAAGACATTATCAAACAAAATATTCCGATTTCGGATACAATTTAACAACCGAAGGGAGGGAAAGGAAATGCCTTGAGTTGGTGAAAAATTTTGGAGAAACAGCAAACTGTTTTCACTAAAAAGTCTTGAATTCAAGATGCTGCAACTGAAGCTAGTCTTGTGCTATCACACAAAATTATAAAACAGAACAAGCCATTTTCTGATGGCGAGTTCATCAAGGAATGTTTGCTAGATGCAGCAAACATTATGTGTCCAGAACACACACACACACACACACACACACACACACACACACACACACACACACACACACACACACACACACACACACACACACAATCAACAGATCTGACAATATTACTTTATCCAGGAGAACTGGGGTCAGACGTGTTGATAAGATAAGTGACAATGTTATGCATAAACTTCAAGATGCAAGTAAACAAATCTTGAGGTAGTCTCTTGCATTGGATGAGAGTACCGATGTACATGATACTGCCCAATTATTGATATTTATACGTGGAATAAACACTTCTTCCAAACTCACTGAAGAGTTATTGAGTGTTGAGACACTCAAAGACACAACCACAGGCCATGATATATTGAATGCTTTTGCTAACTGTATTGAAAGAACTGGGTTAATTCGGAACAAGATGGCAAGTGTTACAACTGACGGAGCTCGTGCTTTGACTGGAAAAAATGTAGGTCTGGTAAAGTTGATAAGTGATCAGATTAAAGCAGAATATCCAGACCACACATTATTACCATTTCACTGTGTGATTCATCAAGAAAGTCTGTGAAAAACTGTTTTGAATATCAAGCATGTTATTGCCCCAGTTGTCAGTGTCATCAACCTCATCAGAACAATAGGACTTAATCATATACAGTTCAAGGCATTACTTGACGATTTGGAAACTGAACAATCCGATGTCCTGTACCACACCAGTGTTTGATGGCTGAGTATCGGCAAGCTGTTGAGGCGTGTGTGGGAACTCAGAAGAAATAGTGATGTTCCTAGAGATTAAGGGTATTGAATGTGACTTTAATACTAATATTGTCATTAAAGAGTGGAAGTTAGACTTTATGTTTGCCATTGAAATTATGGAAAAGTTAAATGAACTGAATTGACAAACTTCAGGGCAATGGTGTGTTCGCACATGAATTGTATGTACATGTAAAATCATTTCAGGCAAAACTCTCACTGTACTCCAGACAAGCAAGTGAAAAAGATTTTGTCACTTCCCTTTGCTGAAACAAGAAACCATTTCTGGTAAAATCACTGAAAAGTACAAAGCCCTATTAGATGCACTGATTGAAGAATTTGGATGGAGATTTCAAGATTTCAAGAACGTAGAGCCACAGTTCAATATTCTCAGTTCCCCTTTCAGTGCAGAAGCTGATACAGCCACAGAGGATATACAGTTGGAGCTGCTTGACTTAGAAGCAGATCATGACCTGAAAAAGAAATTCAAGTCAGATGGTTTGCTGGATTTCTATGGATCTTTATCACAAGAATCATTTCCCAACTTGAAAAACTTTGCAGCTAAACTTTTATCATTGTTTTGATCAACAATCATTTGCGAACAAGCATTCTCTTCCTTGAAGATCAACAAATCTAAGAATAGGTCTTTATTGTCGGACTGCAACTTGCATGCTGTCATGCGAATTTCAACAAGTAAACTTGCTCCAGATTTCAAGGATAATGTCAAAAAGTGCAAGCAGTTACATACATCTCATTAGAAACCAACAACTGTAGTGAAAATGTAGTCGGTGTGTGTCTAAATTAAAGCCATTGATAGATAAGAAAAATATTTGTTATAATAACATGGTGTAAAATCTTGTTAACAAATTAGTAAAAGTTTTTGTCCATATTGTCAAATATAATGTATAAGTATATAAGTAAAATAACATTGCAATCATTATTTATTTATACTGCTTAATAACCTATAAATAATTAATAATTACTTATTGTGATAGGTTGCTGTAAGCAAAATGGACATTTTATACAATAGCTTTACATTTTTCAATGCGGCCCTACGCACAAAAGATTTGCCCACCCCTGCCCTAGTCCATACTTACCCACTATGCATCAGTCCTGTTGATTTCCAACTTTGGCATTCAAGTCACCCATTATGATAGTTACTTCAGAATTATTGCATTTCTTGAAGGCTTTCTCTAAATCACTATAAAATTCATCAATGCTGTCATCACTACTGTCTGCTGTTGGTGCATAAACTTGTATGACGTTGACATCAAAAGGTCTTCCACTCAACTTCACCAGTAACACTCTGTCTGATACAGTCCAATATACTTTGATCGATTTTGCTCTCTCTGTATCCATTATAATTGCTACTCCTCGCTGTTGTTTCTCTCCACCAGAATAGATTATTCTATATTCCTCAGATGTCATAATGCCCATTCCTGTCCATCTGATCTCACATATACCTAACAGGTTAATATTTAATCTTCTAATTTCATTCTTAATGTTATCAAATTTTCCATCCCCATTCATAGTTCTTACATTCCAAGTTCCTACTTTCAATGTTGATATTCTTTTGCACTCAGTCGCCTGATGACGGTCTGGAATCACCTGGTGCACATGACTACCACTTCCGGGCGAGGCTGCTCCTATGGAGCACCCATTTACGCTGTTTCTCTGATTATCGATAAGACTGCAGTACATAATATTCTTGGTATCTGTAAAGTAGGTAGTTTGCCATTGCTTTCCTTCCTAGGAGTGACCATACTGGTCGATGACCGTAGCCAATGTCTCCCAAAAAAGAGATCCTCTGCCTACCGTCGTGAAACTGGAGACCATAACCTACAACTATCTGTCGGCTGCTCCTCAACTTCACCCACCACCTGCACACATAGCTTCACGTAACCATGATCGGGGGCCAAAACGGGTACTCCACCTTGCCCAAGGGTGTCCCGTAGGCTAGTGGAGGGAAGGAGGCACCCATCAAGGCATTACTATCATGCTATTATATTTTAAATATTCTCTAAGCAAACGTAATTGCACCAGCATTTGAGAGAGAGAGAGAGAGAGAGAGAGAGAGAGAGAGAGAGAGAGAGAGAGAGAGAGAGAGAGAGAGAGAGAGAGAGAGAGAGAGAGAGAGAGAGAGAGCTACTTGTTCAAATTGAATGAAATTTACAAACATAAATGACATTTTCTCTAAACATATTTATCAACATAAACCCCATAGACTTCCAAGGTCTTTCGCCGTTAATGTAAGTAAATTGTCTTTAAATTGTGGGTGGCCTTAAGAGGCCAGTAAAAAAATGTTTCCCCACAGAGAGGGGAATAACTCTTCCACAAATTGAACCATTATCATTGAAAGTACAGTTTTAAGAATTAAACATAAACATAGAATTGAAAAAGTAGATCATAAAATGTAAGTAATTAAAGATTAAACAAATATTGTTTAAATATTTTAATAGCTTTCTGCTCAGGATTGCAAATATATGACTGCAGTATTGATTGCTTAATTTCTCAATGAAAAATACAATATTTTAATGTTAGTTATTGGTATTATACCTAGGTATACCATTTTCATTTTCAAATTCTAGTAATTTCCCTTGTTTCAATATTAGATGTTTATGTCCCCCTAGCAAGTGCAGATTGCTACTGCAACCATAGATTAATCTTAGGCAATTTGCATATAAGGTAGACCAAGAAGACGGTGGTGAGATAATATATATATATACAGACCTACAAGCACTTGGAATCAGCGACTGGCAAGAGAAGGTCAACCAGAGAGACGAATAGAGACGGATTGTATCTGCAGCAAAGAACCTCAATGGCTCGGAACGCTGAAGAAGAAGAAGAAGAAGAAGAAGAAGAAGAACAATTTACATATAAACTGAAAGAAAGTCAAATATACGCAAAATTTGATCTACAGGCACTGAAGAGTGAGGAGATAAAAGATAAATTCAACGTAGAGGTAAAGAACAGATTCGATGCATTGTCCGATATGGAAATATTATTTCAAAACGTCAGTGACCAATTGGAAATATAAAAGAAATCGGTCAAGAAGCTGCACTAACAACAATGATAATCCCAAAAATAAAGATAATAGGACGCAAGAAATGGATAATGGAAGACATCTTAAAACTCATGGAAATAAGAAGAAATAACAACAATAACAAGGAAATATACGAAGAGATTCACAGGAAAATTATAAGCTATGCAAAGAGGCAAAAGAAACATGGCTTGTGGAAAATTGCAAGGAAATTGAAAACCAACTACAACACCCAGAATACCAAATTAATGCACACAAGAATTAATGACATCACTAACAAAAGAACACACACATCAACGGGTTGCCTAAAAACCAAAGATGACAAAATCATAATAGAAAAAGATCAGATTTTACATGCGTGGTCAGATTATGTGAAAGACCTTTATGATGATACAAGAGAAGAACACTATGATCATCAGAATAATAATCAAGGACCATCAATTTTGTTTGTCGGGGTGTTTTTCTGTTAGATATCTAGCAATTCCGCAGAGCCGGTCTCCCTGGTTAAGGTGTTAACGATTTTCTCCGTAATCCCGTATATCCACGTGTGAGGAAACAGCTGCGCGTGATTCGGTAGGGAATCGGGTTGCGTTGGTTACTTACAGGGGTATCTGAGATTGTCGCTCAGTAAGCAATGCAAAATACTCTGCGTAATCTTGCAAAGACATCAACAACAGCGGTAAAATGCTGTTGTTGACAGCGATGTAAATAGGATATGCGAAAAGACAATTCCGCTAAATGCTTGAACATAAGTGTAGTGATCAATCAAGGCATTACTATCATGTTATTAGGATATTTGAAATATTCTCTAAGCAAACGTAATTGCACCAGAATTTAGCAGAGAGAGAGAGAGAGAAGAGAGAGAGAGAGAGAGAGAGAGAGAGAGAGAGAGAGAGAGAGAGAGAGAGAGAGGAAGAATGGGGCCGGAGAACTATTTGTAATGTTTGTCAACATAAGCCCCATAAGCTTACACGGCCTTTCGCCAGTGCGAAAATAAGTGCACGCAAGCTCTAATTGTGCCAGACCAGGTTGTGGCCTACTCACTTCGCCTGTTAATCGTCATCTCTCTCATTGCTATCACCTAGGCCAGGGGTGGGCAAACTACGGCCCGCGGGCCGCATGCGGCACGCCACCTGATTTTATGCGGCCCGCGAGGGCATTTAGGAATAATAATGTTTACTTCGTTTGTAAGTTATTTTGTTGAATTTTAAAGAATTTCATGTACCGTTATGATTGTTTCAACATTTTTGATAAGATTTCTTTTTAATTATCAATTTTTGTAAACAGTCCTTGGTTTTCGTAATGTAATGCTTTTCTTCTTCTTTCGTTCGCCTTAAATACTATAACTGCAATGTTTCCTATTGTGTGAATTTAACTGTCCTTTTTAGTTCACTCAGCAGTCCATAGAGTTTATCTTCCACTGTCGTCTCCCTTGGCCAGAAGGTTAGCCTAGACATGTTGTAATTTGGGCAGTCTTTGAGTATGTGCTCTGCTGTCTGCGACGATAATCCACATGTGCTGTAGCGAAACGCCAGTGGTCCATGTCCTTATGTATTCTGTTATTCTTGGTAAACAGGGGGAACCGGCTTTCGGAAGCTCTCAGTTCTCTTGTTCGCTCAATTCTCCATGAAAGATGGTTCTTTGGGTTATCTTCATACCACAATCTGTACATGGAGCGAGTATATATTTGTCTTTCCTTTCGGGTAGTCCCGAAGGCGCGCCTTGCGTCAAATGTGCACTGGTGCAGCGGCTGGTCAATTGATGGCCGGACAAACAAGTACCGTTTGCAAGTTGCAACTTGTCAAAGTTAATTAAAGATAACGACAGAAGTGCAACTACTACTGAGACATTTTGAAAGGTAAACTTGGGTTGTGGGTGGTCCAGACAGACCTGGACTTATAAATGTATTTTGTCTCAAAGGGGAAGATGAATTGGCGAAAAGCCAATCATAACCAATGAAGAGTTGGTTGACCGTTGGCAATCTAAATGGGCGTCTTGTTCTTGGCATAGCCGGGGAAGTGAAACGGAACAATATATCTCCCCAGAAGATTTCATTTGTTCTTGGCGTCAGATGAGCTGTTGCTATCTTTCTGTCTACGGCTTGAATTGGGCAGCTTGTCATCTTTCTGTGGAATATCATCATTGGATAGCTATAGTAATCTATGATCTATTTTCTTGAGCCAGAAGAGGCTATACACAGGACTATCTCTTTCGTCTGTTACTTGATAGGATGATGTCGGGAAGATAATGGACTTCTCTATCTCATTGAGAGAACCTGCATTCCTCTAAATCTATGTGTTCTGTGAGGCACTACCGGTACCTTGCGGCGACAGCTCAGACAAGAGCGGCGGCCGGGAGGGGTAGTATCTTCTTTCCTATTCTTGCGGGGAATGGGGAACTACACTGCGTGCCATACAACCCCAATACTATACTTTTAGTAACGAGGAGAAACACACAGATTACTGGGCACACCACACCACAGGATCGTAGTTGTGAGAAAGGCAGCGTTTGCAAGTGAGAGGGAAGCATGGAAATGATTGTGCCAAATCATAATAAAGGCTTGGTATGAATGTGGAGAGTGTGTCTTGTGGGCAAAAAGACAACAGGACTTCGTCCAGCTGGAGGTCTCCTCAAGCCCGGACGTGGCCAATCCAGGGGCTACCTGACAGGTCAGGCCCAGTCATTCAGGTATTAAATATAGTGTATTTGTGTGATACATGAGTCAGCCCAGTCGCTCAGGTTTTGTTTGTCATCTCCAGGGTCCTCTTCTATGGGAAGTGACTATTCTTCTAACGGACATTATCACCAGTGCTTCTAGGCTAACGCCAATATGTCCGACGAGGCCAACTCAAGGTTTGGTGTGCTTAACTCTGAGACAGAGGCAAGGTGCAGGTCTTGAGGCAAGGACATTGTACATGACTGGTGCGTTGCCGGTTTTTTCAACAACATACGCCTGAGAGCAGTTGTTGTCTGGAGGGAGCCTAAGAGTGATTTTCTTGCATACCCATTTTACACCAGACATTAAAAGGCACCCATCCATTATCCCTCCACGAACACCTCACCGTATCTGCAACCGTAAGGCTTTTCATAGGTCAGTGAAGACCTGGTGCCGAATTAATTCAGATGGCAATGAACAGAAGTCCTCAACACACAAAGTCGCTTGGATTCTACAAAAGCCTGTTGAATCTACAACCAGTTGCTGGAGAAGGAAGGAGATTCTGACATCTTTGGTGAGATATGTCTGGACAGATCAGACAGTATCTGGAAGCTGGATCTGTGACTGTGGTGACTGGAGGCTCTGTGTCAAAACTTTACCAGTGTAGTGTCTGTGTAGATCTATCTGTTTATCTGCCTTTATGTGTTCCTGTGCTGTTCTTGATTAGGTTAAATAAAATTACTTCCAGGTTGTTCTGACGACTGCCATGTTATTTATGTGTCAGCCAGAAGAACACTGCAGGAAATAGGTCCCTAGGTCGAAAGGAAGCGTGACAGTGAGTCCAGGGAAAACGGAGGAGGGTTGGCAGGTAAAGACCTATCCCAGCCAGGGCTATAGAAGATTAATTAAACATTGTGACCGGGCTATTTGGGACCCTCCACGTAGCTTGTTACATGTGCACATGGCTGTTTCACCAATCTTGAATCTTGTATACACGTGGTTGCGTAATCTATTGTGTCCTGTTCTGAGGAGCAGAATAATGACCTGTTCTGGTCTGTCCATAACGTGGTAGTCGTCTTGAGCAGTTTTTGGGGGCTTTCTGACTGATTTGATCATTCTTTTCTTTTGGTGGTAACGGGCACATCAGGCTGTTGTTCTTTTGCTCCTTCCTTAGCCAATCGATCAGTTCTGTCGTTTCCGGGTACCCCACAGTGGGATGGTATCCACTGTATGGTGACCTTATGCTGGCATTTAAGTTCAGAAAGTAGTGTCCTTAAACTGGAAATTTCCAAGACATCATTTCGTTTTCGTTGAGGTGAGTTTCTTTCAAGCAACAT
>JACEFZ010015545.1:0-40000 GCA_014155875.1 Cepaea nemoralis
TTTTTTTATTTTTTCAACCTTAATGATGAATTTATTTAACAGTAATATACATAATGTATGCCTGTTTAATTCTCTGGGGTAAACAGTTAGTCTTTCAACGTTAGCATTATAAACATTGTGGTTACATACTTAATTGATTGATAATATCAACACAAAATGTTAGAACAACTAAAATCAATTTTTAAAGTTCACATATAATGTTTTTAAAAAGCACATTAGAACCCATTCCGTCAATATTCAGTCGCTGTTAGAGCTCTCTTGGCTTGCTTCTTGTAGTCAATCGATTAAGTGTCTCTTGTCACAATCCAACAGTAAGTAGCAAACACTGAAGGGCTCCAATTGCCTTGATACCTTGTCTCCATGCTAGTAACGTCCTGGTGAAATCGTTCACGATGCACATCACTGACAAGTCCACACTTTGACGTAAAGAAATCCACATGAGAATCCAGAAAATGAATTCTCAAAGACATGTTGCAAGCAAGACTTATACTTCAGTAGGAGACTTTCTACAGTTTCATTGTAACTATTAGATCTGTTGTTTCCATGAAAATTGTTCATCGTTAACTTAAATGCTAGCCATGCTGCTTTTATCTTCCCATGCAACACGCAAAGACTCGTCGTCGGGAAGGAGTTTACGAATTTGTGGACCAACAAACACTCCGTCTCTTATTTTAGCTTCACTGAGTCTTGGAAACTTTCTGATGAGGTATTTGAAAACCTCATCTGATTTATCCATTGCCTTGACAAGGTTTTTCATGAGACCCAGGTTAATAGGCAAAGGTGGCAAAAATAATCGTGAGGGTGACAACACGTACTGGGTTCTCAACGTTCTTACTGCCAGGCTGCAATGACGTCCTGACTGGCCAATGTCTTCTGATGTAATGGTCAATTCGTGCACTGCTATACCACTCACAGAGAAAGCAACAGTACTCGGGGTATCCACTCTGTAGTCCAAGCAAAATAGTGACCACTTTTAAGTCACCGCAAAGTGACAAATGATGATGGTCGTGGTTTATACACTTCAAAAGCTGCTCAATGTTTTCATAAGTTTCTTTCATTTGAACAGCGTGACTAACTGGAATTGACGGTAACACATTACAATTATTTAACAAAACAGCTTAAGACTCGTCTTGGATGAATCAATAAAAAGTCACTACTTTTTGGTTTGTAATTGATTTTGGAGGTTGCCATTAAACTAGAAATGTTGAGGCACGCAGAATAGTCACCCTCTTTGAAAAGAAAATATTTACAAGCTGCTTATGGGGGGGGGGGGGGGATTTCTATACACAGATATTCTAACATCCTCTGCCAAGAAATTCCAGTAATGCAATCTGTACCCAAAACGCTCGCCGTTGTTCTTCAGTAAATTCAGATCTCTTACAAGATCATTCAGTTCTATTTGAGTTAGTAAGTGTGGTTTATTGGGTATGGTTTGCTCAAAACCTGGGTCGCTTGAGATTGATGGTTCAGGACAACCAATAACCTCTTCTTTGTCAGTGGAAGCAGCTGAAAATGATTCTGGCAATTTAGGAACTGGTAGGCTATCGCTATGTAGTACCGGACGTATTGCAGAGGGGATGCATACAGTCGCCCATAACAGTTGTGTCATATAAATTGACCGTAATTAAATAAACTAGTAGCATATATCTTGAAAACTAGAGCCAATCAACATTTCAATGACATTTTCGTTTTCAGCACACCAACATTGGTTAAGATCAGATATATTCATATCTGGTACATTTTGGCAGCGGACTAGTGTAATCTTTATCTGGGTGGTCATGAAGCTAATGAATTTCACCAATGAGGAAAATATAATTATCATGCAGCAATATTCTTTGCAGAAGGTCCCTCCACTATTTGCCCGAGGAAAACATACACAAAAGCCTACAACTGGGATTCACCACGGTCAAGTCAAATATTGATATGGCAGGGGACTAATAAGTAATACATTCTTCTAGAAGTGAATCAGGAATGGTGGGTAGAGTCGAAGACAGAGACTGAGGTAAGTCTGGATAATAGACTATTTGTATTCGAACTCGAATGTATACCAAGATGAAATGTTTAATCGACATACTCATAATAAAGAGAATCGCATTTAACTCCAAATATTGTTTTCGTTTACTATAAGCTTGAGCTAAGACCAGACAATCGGCTTCCCTAGATGATTAAATACTAATTCACAAAACCATATCTTATTCTTTCCTAATTTATTTCCAGTTAAAAAGGACATATTTATGTGCATGTAATAACAAAACACATAATCACGACATTTAAATATCTTTTATTTCTCTGAGACGACGGATGACACTTCGTACATGTGCAGCAGCAGTGGTCGAGTAAACCCAGGCACATTCGGAACTATTTTAGAACAACTGCTGCATTTTCAAATGAGACAGCCTTTCTTTACATTGATTTCTTTCCACAGGAGGGACATGTTTAGGGACTGTGTTGTGTAACTTCCATCTTCTTCTCACTTTCTAAGTTATATAAGGAGAGAAGATTACGTATTCATTAATCCAGGAGGAGATCATCACGAGATAAGAGTAGGAATTTTAGTAAAACGAGATTTGGAGAAAAATATTAGTGGATTATGGACTCACAAAGATAGGATGACACTTCTCAAAATTAAGGCGAAACCGTTCAACATAGTAATTCTTCAGACATATGCTCCGACAACTGATTATAGTGATGAACAGCTAGAAGATTACTATGAAGACCTACAACAAACACTGAAAGTTGTAAAATCATTAGAGGTCCTAATTTTCATGGGAGACACGAACAAAAAAGTCGGAAAAAAATAAATATAAGCAGATAGTAAGGCAATATGGTATGGGAAACAGAAACGGCAGAGATATATATAGATTTCTATGAAGAAAACAATTGTATTGTTTGCAACACATTTTTCGAACATAACACTAGGATACTGTATACATGGAAAAGTCCTGGAGATAGAACAAGAAACTAAACTGACTAAATTATGATAGAAATAGATTTAAAAGCAATGTTAAAAATGCGAAAACATACCCTGGTGCTGATATCAACTCTGACCATAATCCTGTAGTGTTAAAATTACAAATAAAACTTAAAAACCCAGGAATAAGGAAAACGAAGACACCTCACGTAGATATATCGGCATTGAAACAACCAGAAATAAGTCAACTATACCTAGTTGAAGTCAAAAATAGATATGATGGACTAATCATTGAAAGTATGGAACAATATCGACGTGAAAACCCGAGGATAAAATTAATACAAAATGGGAAAATATGAAAACCGGTATTCAGATTGAAAATACGAACTTGTCAGTGAAGATTAATAAGAATAACCAATTATGGATAACCGATGAAATCTTGAGTAAAATGTCTAAAAAAAAAAAAAAAAATAGCAAAGTACACTCCAGAGTATATAGTAATAGATAGAGAAATACGTCACATGTGCAGAGTTGCCAAAGAAGAGTGGCTGTAGAAACATTGCAAAGAAATAGAGGATCTGGAAATAAAACACAACTCGAAAGAATTACATGGACATATAAAAGAATTTACAAAAAAGAAAAATAATATAACACGAAACGGTTGTATCAGAGGAAAAATTTGAGAAATTATAATTAATAACACTGACATAATAACAAGAAGGACAGAGTACACAGAAGATTTATTCTGGGACAACAGGGTCAATAGACCAACATTGTATACTACTCAAGATGGACCAAAATTATTAACGGCTGAAGTAGAAAAGGCTATTAAAAAGATGAAAGAAGGAAAAGCTGCAGGTCCTGACAAGATAACAACAGAGATGATAAAATCCTTATCCAGCTTTGGCATTGAAACTATCACAGAAGTATGTTAGTTAGTTAGTTAGTTAGTTAGTTAGTTAGTCGACAGATCATCCTCATTGCGTATCGAATCATTCAGTCTATAAGTGCCCCTCCTCAACAAATCCCGCAGCGTGTAGCGGCTCACGACACCAATTCTGTGTTGGTTTATCAGTTATCTTTGGCTTCCTGTGTAGTGTTTTTGTTTGGCCACCCCTCTTTTAATTTGCTGTTCTCGCAGTCTGGCCATGGTTGTAGATTCACGGTAAATTTTCAAAACATATAATGGAGAACTGAAATTCAAGTACAAGATAATTTTAATGAAATATGTTTTCTATATTATTTTAATTATTAGTAATTATTTAAATTTAGTGAGATCCTTGCCCTTGATGCTTGCTCCAAAGAGATGTGTTTAGTTAACTTCAATCTCGAGTCTCCCCGTTTTGTTATATCCAGCCCATTTCTTGCATTTTCGAATTGCCCCCCTTAACAATCGAATTGCCCCCTGTCGTGTCTTCCTTTAAAGTGTCGTCCCTGGAGTGGGGGAGTCAACACCCACATTATAAGTTTTTTTTTTCTTTCTTATCAATATCCTGGAGAATCCACCAGCTTCCGTCCAACACACTCTATCAGCCAGTGGACACCTTTCCTATCACTCTCTCACTGTCTTACTATGCCCCCTCTCATACTTCCCCAACGCAACATACTCAACAACTCTTGCTTCTAAAAATTAATAAAGATTAATTTATTAAAAGAAAAGTGTAACGTATATGAGACGTGTCTGTGAAGAAAATGTGTGTCGTGTATTCTGATGCAAATGTATAGGTCAGCCTTCAAAGTTCAGGATCAGAGTCCACTCATCATGGCAAGGATTACACGACATCACACGAGTCAGTACAATAGACCTCACCAATTGCCGCTTCTTTTCCGCCAGACTTGTTATCCTCCATGAACCTTGATAACCATGAAATCTGAGTCCCATTCGAAACTACAGTCCGGGAACACTATTAATGTTTGTTCCTAACAAAAACTGTTCCTAATAGTTTGTAGAAAACTGAGATCTCATAATTCCTGCACAGTAACAAAAAAAAAACAATAGAACACTGTCCCATGAACATGGCAGTTTGTCCTTCTTGCGAAATGTTCTATGGATTTCCTTATTTTCTCGTTATTGTCTTAACGTAATAATGTTCTTGATATGTGGAACAACTACACTTAAATGTTACCTTTCCTCCAATGTGAACCTCAATCACTATTGGTGTGTTAAAGACTGGTATGACCTACAACTCATTCGGTACTTATCCTGTAGGATACTTCTATCATTCATCTCCCCTGAGCAATGTTGATCATCTTCCTCTAGCATAGGCTCTTTGATAAAGTTGCGGGCCAATCTTCCTGCGCCAAACTTTATCCGGGATCGGATTTTTCCTTGGTTCCGTGTTCTTCCTTCCAACAAGAGAAACCTGTAAAATAGATCATACAACTGGTGATAGCCTCCCCGTCACTGATCTCTATTAGATGATCGTGGCCATCGGCCTCGCTCAGAAAATACAGTGAACCTAACTCTGTCATGGACAGAGGAACTGAACACATAGGTTTTCATCAGGCCAAGACAAGAAAAAAAACAAAACAACCAACAGCGTGCGGAACCCCCCCCCCCCCCCCCCCCCAACCAGGGAGGACCCACTGGAAGATCCCAATTATTGCCCATTACTCAATTCTCAACTAGTAGAGCTTATCAACACTACACTAATCTATTTTCAACTAACAGAGCCAAGTATCTCTTCCCTACTCTAGCTAGTTTTCCACTAACAGTGCTAATCATCACACTCTAGTTTTAACAAGGCTACAGCCTATATTAATTAGGACTAATTATACAATATGACTACCTTATGCAAAACCGCCTAATTCCGGGATGGCTGCTGCACTTTGCCATAACGACACATGCTAGTTAATATTAAATTAATCTAACACTGTAGAGCTCTCCCACAAAAACGTCCATCATAATCCACGGTTTTGGTCAACACTGTTTCTCCCAATCATGGTTTATGGCAAAATCTAAAATTGGTCACCTGATGGTATTCATTATGTCCACACAGGTGTTATTTGGGCATATCATCCATTGTCAAGAATCTATCCTCCCTGGCTCAATCAATGTCAGAGTTGTCATCACTTGTTTTGACTCCCACAATAAGCTAGTGAGTTCCTGTGTGCTCCCAACAACGGGTTTCCACAACAAACCGCCAATCTTCTTGATGTCCGGAAACTCTAAATGACAGACGGACTGTTTTCTTCCGAGCTGAGTACTTCCGCTTTCAATCCGACCTGTTTATAAACTATCAAAGTGGTGTATTGAGTCATCTCACTCACTTCCCCTACACATCTGCAGCTGTTAACTTTGCCCGACCTGTGATGGTTGACATCTGATTGTAACCAGGATCTGACGGGTTCTATCTGTATTCGAATGTTGATAAACTGTCAAAGCGATGCAGGGATTTGTCTCACTCACCACCGAGTGTTCCCAATCCGTCGACCAGATGTAAACACGTGCAGTTACATTTTCTGGATTTGTTGAAACAACCTTTGGCCTCGAACATGCCGCTAATTCAGAACGCCTTTTATTCTCATCACTGGTTAAATCACGTTGGTCTATTATGTGACACCCCCTTAACAAACGAATTGCCCCCCTGTGGGTCGTGGGCCCCACGTTGGGAAACACTGTTCTAACACATAAAGACTCATAGTCATCACATGGTGCTGGACACATATTCTGTGGACTAAATGGCACTCGCTGGATGACGTGGTCAGTGTCCGGCTCATAGACCTCAAGGAACTCACACCAAGCCCGTTTAGAGGTTGATTAGACTCTGTTTCTAAAGTTGTCAAAGCCAACCTCACGCCAACAATCAGTAGTGGCCTTTTACGACATGCATGGCATAATGCTAATGACGATGCTGATAATAACAACACTGGTCAACACATTTTCACAAGTTATTTTAGCAGATTTTTAATACACCATTTCTTATTGATTTTGACATGCTGGTTTCAAATATAATCTAAATTCACCAAATTGCTGTGTGGTTTTGTTTTTTTAAAATATTTTTATTTTAATGATGAATTTACATTACAGTAATAGGAATACTGCATGCTTGTTTAAATCTCTGGGGTGAACAGTTAGTCTTTCTACTTTAGCATTATAATATTTGTGGTTACAATTAATTGATATTTCAACATAACATAATAGAAAAAATAAAAACGTCATTTGAAGTTCTCATACTATGTTTTAAACAGGCACATTTGAATCAATTCTCCATTTATCAGTCGCTGTTCGAGCCTGTCTTTGCTTCCTCCTTTTGGTCAATTGATAAGGTGTATCTTGTCACATGTCCAACAGTAAACAGCAATCATTGAAGGGTTCTAATTGCCTTGATACCTTGTCTCCATAGCAGCAATGAACTGGTGAAATCGTTCACCAATCTCATTACCGACAGATCCACAGTTTGACTTAACGAAATCAAGATGAGAATCCAGAAAATGAATTTTCAAAATCATGTTACAGCCAAGTCTCTTATTTTTTCAAAATGAGATTTTCTACAAGTTCATTGTTATTATCTAAGGGGGGAGCTGAGTGGTCTCGAGGTATGGTGTCCGCCTCGAGTGCTGGAGGTCCCAAGTTCAAGCCCCAGTGATGCCAGGATGTTTTCACGTGGACTTCTTGTAATAAATTTCTCCTGGTCTCTGGGTAGTGAGATCGGACGCCCGTGTGTATTGTTGCGCACGTAAAAAATCCCTTGGCAGTTGGAAATCGAAAAAGAGTAGCCTAACGGCACTGCCCAGGCAAAATTTCGAGTTAAAAATCTACCCAAAGTATTTTCAGGATCCTCGCCGGTGCTACGGAGTTCGTGCACTGAGCTGAGTTTCTCCAGACTGGGATTTGAGTTAGGAGGAAAATGGAGCACTTATGGGTTGCACCCGTGTGCCGTGATGTTGATCAATCGACTAAACTAAACTAAACTAAACTGTTATTATCTGATATGTGTCTATCACTAACTTAAATACAAGTCCTGCTGCTTTTGACTTCCAATTTAACACGCAAAGAAACTCGTCATCATGAAGCAGTTTTCGAATTTGAGCACCAACAAACACCCCCTCTCTTATTTCTGTTTCACTCAGTCTTAGGACATTTTCTGATAGAGGTATTTGAAAACCTCATCTGTCTTCTTGCTTGACATGCCTTGACAACGTTTTTCATGAGCCCCAGCGTATTGTGCAAAGGTGGCAACACGATCTTGCTGGTGACGACAAGTGTTGATTTCTCAACGTTCTTACTACCAGGCTGCAATGAATGTCTGATTGGCCAATGTCTTCTGATGTAATGGTCAATTCGTGCACGGCTATCCCACTCACAGAGAAAACAACGGTACTTAGTGTATCCACCCTGTAGTCCAAGCAAACGTGTGACCGCTTTTAAGTCACCGTAAAGTGACCGATGATGATGATTGCAGTTTATACAATTCAAAAACTGCGTTCATTTCTCTGAGACGACGGATGGCAATTTGAACTCGTGCAGCAGCAGTTGTCGAGTAAACGCAGGTATCTCCTGCAACAGTTTAGGAACAACTGCCGCATTTCCAAATGAGAAAGCCTTTGTCTTCGTGGATGTTTTTCCACAGTATAGAATGTGCAGGTACTGTGTTGTGTAACTTCCATTGACTTCACAGGTCTATGTAAGGTGCCGTATCTGATACCATACTTTCCGACACCACCCACCTACTTGGTTCTCGTCTTTGGTTTCTTATTTTATTTCCAGTTAAAAGGTACACACT
Source organism: Cepaea nemoralis (assembly GCA_014155875.1). NCBI lineage: Eukaryota > Metazoa > Mollusca > Gastropoda > Stylommatophora > Helicidae > Cepaea > Cepaea nemoralis. The sequence continues at coordinate 8,638 of JACEFZ010015545.1, forward strand.
TATGTGCTTGCAAAAGATTAAATAGTGAAGATGTCAGAACATAATTGAAATTAAACGCCAAATAACATATGTGTATTGATATTTACTTGGAGACCAGATGCTTTAGAATATTATCCAAGAGGTACTGAAGAATTAAAGTGACATACAGAGGTTGTTCTTTACGAAAATGAAACTGTGCATGAAGCCTGTAGGATTTCAAATGTGAATACGTGTTTCTTAATGTTTCCCAAGCAAAATATATTTTATTACATTAAAACTAATAAATGCTGAATTTAAAGCGATATTTCCCATTTCACTTATGCCCCTTATAGGAAATGATATAATCTCCTATTATATCTGTATTGTTGCTAAATTTGTCACACAATTTTGTCTAATCTACACTTACTGTAACGGATTAAGGCATGGGTACTGTCGTAGTATTTCCTGGGGTGAGGGAAGCATACTATTACATCTTAATAACGGGATAGATGCACTCTGGGAATACAATAAATCTCAGTCTACAGACCCCACCAGCCCTTGGATTCCTGTCTCTCTCACTATCAACCGCTGGACAATACCTTTTTCACCTCTCATCCAGAACAGATGACACGACTCTGGTGTCTACACATAATGACTAGATGATATAATGTACAAGAGGATTATCAACAAGGGGAATGTTCATGAGAGAATCCTGGCCACCGCCAGGCGATAGAAGAAATGGCTATCTGGATTAGTCTCAGGCCGTCTCACTCATCACTGTACACTGGGTACGATACCACAAGGTTAAAGAGGTCACTCATCTGCACACGTAGCGTGGAATGTCTCTGCCGAGGGGTAGTCTCAACTGGAATGACTAGCACGTCAATGTGGTGACTCCAAGTTGCGGTGGTACGTGATGACTCCGGACTAACATCCCTGTAGAAGTTCTGAAGGCCTGTCCTTCAAGCTTCACTAGTAAGGCCTGTGCTAGACAACAGTCCTAAGAAGCCACCATACAATTTACCACACAGTTAACAATGTCAAAGTTCTGGCAACAGATGGTGGTCTCTAATGGGATCAGGATGGGTATAACTGGGCCTATAAGCACAGAAAGTTGGCACAGTTCAAGTTGACTCTGTCACTCAAAGTCAGTACTGGTAGCGCGTAACCAGGTAAGGAATGTAATAAGTGTTCCTATTCCTACATGGTAGACTGTTTCCGGAACACCAGGCCATCATGAAATAAAGGGTAATGTAGTTCTTCTCTACCCGTTTGACTAGTGGGTCACAATGTCAAACTGTTCACAGACAAGAGGACACGATACTCGCCCGTGTGTAGCCATCATAATACTTGGTGGACTGACTGAAGATCATTTAGCGGTTAAGACGGGACTAGACTGTGGTGCAGTGACTTCCCGGCACGTGGTGGGGTGTAGAAGCCTCACTTCACGTCACATAGGTAAGCCAGCCATTGAGCAGCCTTCACCAAGTCATCCTCCTCTGGTCCCTTCACGTAAGTCTCTCAGAAAGTAGAACCTGCCAAAGATAACACCATGTGTGAATATCGTGACACAGACTTACCCCCAGAGGTACACGTTACCTATGTGTACTCAGCATAGGCCGGTGTCGCCATGACCCGGCCGGCAGCCTCACAGACCAGGATCCACTGCCAAAACTGAACTGGGTCTGGGTCCTAACAAGTGCTGGCTGAACCGTCCTCCGTCTCGAACCCGCCCAAGGTAGGGCTGTGTATCTGGTCATGGTGTCGGCGAAATCCTTCTGTCCTAAAAAAAACTTCTAAGGACACAATATACCAGGTTAGTAGGTTAAAGGTACCTAGAGACAGAATGGCTCTGAAGGAGAGCCGGTGACCACCGAATTCCCCTCCCTCGGAGGTAGCCCCCTCTCCCTGGTTCGATTTTAGGATTACCTACTATACACCAGGTCTCCTGGAGCTCTAGCTCTGATCCAGGAATGTAATAGCTTATACAGGGAAATCCCCCTGTAGCGGAAGTCCACATCCCGTTCCCTCCTCCCCTAGTTAAGGTCAGAGCATTTGGAACGGTGTTCAGCTGGCTGTGACCAGCTCTGTCGCATTCCCCAGTTTCTCCAGTGTCAACCTCTCGGGAACCAACTTTCTATCAAGATGGTGTTCCGGTACGGCAACCAATAACATAAAGAGTACGCAGAAGTCCAGCCAAGCCAGTGGTCGCCACACCAAAGAATTCGAACTTAGACACCCGCAATGTCCTTCGAATGACCTTCGACATGTCCGGCGACCATCGCATGGGTTTTGTCTGGTTCGGCCGAGTTCCCTGATACCTCACTCGACCTATGTTCTACAACGCCTTCGCCCACGTCCGTTTGTGTCGACTACGTTAGAGTTCTAAGGCCGCCCAGGAGTGAACTCGGACTACTAACACTATTGGGCCTGTCCGAAATGTTTATAACTACTTGTAGCGGCAATAACACGCATTCCCGTACTTGTACAATGGTAACGCAAAAACAGGCCTACAATCCATCGTGTTCAACTCGCCTGCAGTGTTAAGTTAAAACACAAGCCCACAGGTTCACCCCTGACTGACCTTTGTGCGCCGGGCGGGACATGCGGTCGAACAGCTTCGGTTCAACGCGGTAGCGACTCACATTATTTATCTAATTATGTTTCACGTACCTTACGACAAACTGTGCATTCAGAATTGAGGAGCTCCCGTCCCAACACTGGACGTTCTGTCGGTTTTCTTTGATAAACAGCAAGACACTGGCTTCCTCTCTCCCATTTACGAATTAACACAGTCGTTCAAACACAACGTCTTGCTCCCACGACCGGATTTCAACTGAGCCTCTCTTTGTTCTGAGACGGTTCTTGCGCATGCGTTAGCGGAACTGGTTGGGTTGAGCTTTTCTCACACGAACAGCCTAGAAGACAAGGGCCACCAATCGCCCTTGCGTGGGGTACATTAATACCTCGGTTGTATCCCTTCGACTAGATCGGCTGTTCTACTGAAAAAGGGGAATTGGACTTTTGGGAGTTTTGCTAGGTGAATTCTCAGCAGTTCCGTGACAGGTACATGAGAAATGTAGAGTCCGCGATAGCACAGTGGCTAGTCCGTTTCCCTGCCGACTCGATAGTCATGTGTTCCAACCCCCACCCCCATCGGATTGTTTTAACAAAATGTATCAAGCCGTGTTTACTTTTGTCATCTGCAAATGTATGTTAGTTAGTTAGTCAGTCAGTCAGTCAGTCAGTCAGTCAGACAGTCAGTCAGTTAGTCAGTTAGTCAGTCAGTCAGTCAGTCAGTCAGTCAGTTAGTTAGTTAGTTAGTTAGTTAGTTAGTTAGCTAGTTACGTTAGTATAGTTAGTAGGCTTTTGATATAGTAAAAAAATGTCAACTTGGTAGATATGCTTGCAGATCTACACATTGATGTGAAAGACATTAGACTTATAAGAAAAACATATATTGGAAGCTGCCATACGGATTGATAAGTGCGACAATGTCAGCCTATTAAGAGAGATGTGAGACAGGGATGTGTAATGGCTCCAGATCTTTTTTCCCTATACAGTAAAAATATGTTCAGAAATGTAGAAGATATAAATGGAATCAATCATTGGGGACGAAACATCAATAACAATAGATATGCAGATGATACAGTATTCATGGGGACAATTAGCAGGAACTGAAACAGTAGACGCAGTTGTTGCACACAGTGAACAACTGGGGTTAGAATTAAATTGTAAAAAGACACAGATTATGGTCGTCACTATAGCAGTCAAGCTGAAAAATAAAACATATGACGGCTGTGGAAATGTGGTTTAGGAGGAGAATGCAAAGAATACCATGGGCGGACAGAAAAACCAATTGACAAGTACTACAGGAAACAGATGAAAATCGTAAATTGATTAGAGAAATTAGACGTATACAGTCAACATTTTTGGGCATGTTATGAGAAGAAATGAATTGGAGAGCTTGGTGACAACTGGCAAGATCGAAGGAAACAGACCATGGGGAAGACCGAGAAGTAAATACCTGGATGGCTTGGCCACATGGCATGGTCGAGACAGGAATACTGAGCTGATCCACGACTCTGGTGATCAAGTGAAATGGCTAGTCATGACCACCCACGCTTTCCGGCATGCACATGATGGATGGATGGCCTCTGTAAATTCTCTGTTTTTACTAACATTACACATTGCACCCACTTCCATACGAATCTGGATACGCCTTGTGTCGTCACCCGAAGTTGACGTGGATTACTGTAAAACAAGTTTGTTAGCGTTAATTCACTATATTTTTGCCATCACATCAAAGAAAAGTCGCCGCTTTCTATGATTAAGTTGCTTTTGGTCCTATCAAAGACCTATTCATTCGGTGGGGGTAAATAGAAGACTGTAGAAAAACTTTCATAATGATGCAACAAGCAATTTTAAAAATATATAGATTGTGGCAATCATTTGTAAACGGGTTATAACTCACTAAACCATGCCTCACTCTTGCTTAATTTAGTTCGAGTTAAGAGGTACACGCTGGTGTGCCTGCAGAAAATACATAGTTAAAAGCATTGATAAGACAATAGACAATAAATGCCAATAACATGAATTGAATAATATTGAATATGAGAGAAGATGCCTTATAATAATATCCTCACAAGGTATGGCAGAATAATATGACATACAGAGGCTTTTTTTAAAAAATGTACAATGTGGGCATGGAGGCTTGATTGATTGGCAAATGCAAATAAGTGTTTATTAAAGTTTTCCATTACAGTTATGTTTATTACATGACATAATAATCAATATTTATATTAAAGCGATAAGTCTCATTTCAATTATGTCCCTTACTTAAAAAAAGTAGTATTTCCCATTATATTTTTTGTGTAGCCCAATTTGTAACACAATGGTGTTTTAAACTACACATGCTGTGTCGGATTAAGACATGGAACACATGATAACCGTGGAACACACGCTAGCGCAGGGCTAATACGCTTGGCTACCGACTTGTTTGTCATGTGTTCCTTTCCCCCATCGGATTGTTTCAACAATTAGCAGAGCTTCTAGGTCAACCTAGACTAAACATGTACCAAGTAATGTTCTGGGGAGCAAAGGCGACCGGTAAACTATAGACCACATCACCCATCGATTGTCCATGTTTCTTCTTCCTTTATCTTTCATCTCCGAATGGGTTATATTGAGTACAAAATAAATGACCCATTAACACAGTTAAGACTCATAGCGCACATGGTGCTGGACCCATATTCTGTGGACAAAACAGCGCTCGTTGGATGACGTGGGCAGTGTCCGGCCGGCAATGGATCATAGGCCTCAAGGGAATCACGTCAAGCCCTTTTAGAGATTGATTAGAATCTGTTTCTAAAGTTGTCAAAGCCAACCCCACTCCAACAATCAGTAATGGCCTCTTACGACATACATGGCAAAGTGCTGATGACGATGTTGATAATAATAATAACACAAATTTTCACAAGTTATTTTAGCAGAATTTAAATACACAATTTCTTATTGATTATGGTATGCTGATTTCAAATATGATAATATAATTTAACCAATTAGATGAAGTTACATTACAGTAATACAAATATTGTATGCTTGTTTAATTCGACTTTAGCATTATAACAATTGTGGTTAAAATTAAGTGATATTTTAACAAAACATGATAGAAAAAATAAAAACATCATTTAAAGTTATCATACAATATTTTAAAAAGGCATATTTGAATAAATTCCGTCATTATTCGGTCGCTATTCGGGCTCTCTTTGCTTGCTTCCTGTAGTCTATCGATGAGCTGCTTGTCTCCTGTCACAGTCCAACAGTAATCAGCAAGCATCAGGGGGCTTCAATTGCCTTGATACCTTGTCTCCACGGCATCAATGTCCTAGTGAAATCGTTCACCATGCTCATCACTGACAGCTCCACAGTTTAACTTAAAGAAATGCAGATGAGAATCCAGAAATTTAATTCTCAAACACATGTTGCAACCAAGACTCTAATACGTCAGAATGAGATATTCTACAAGTTCATTGTTATTTCCATATCTGTTGTTTACGTGAAAATTGCCCACCACTAACTTATATGCAAACCATGCTGCGTTTTTCTTCCAATGCAACATACAAATAAACGTATCATCATGAAGAAGAAAAATACTCCCTCTCTTATTTTAGCTTCACTCAGGCTTGGAAATTTTCTGATGACATATTTAAGGGCCTTATATGTGTTAGCCATTGCCTTGAGAAAGGTTATCATGAAACCCAGCTTACTGTTCAATGGTGGCAAATACATCTTGCGGGTATCGACATGCTGGGTTCTCAACGTTCTTACTGCCAGTGTGCAGTGACTGCCTGACTGCCCAATGACTTCTCATGTAATGCTCAATTCTTTCACGGATATGCCACTCACAGAGAAAGCAACAGAACTTGATATATCCACCCTTTTAGAATCTTAAGTTACTTTAGGTCACCGCAAACTGACCAATGACAATGATTGTAGTTTATACACTTTAAAAGTTTCTTAATGATTTCTTGTGGTTTCTTTCATATGAACTGCGTAACCAACTGTAACACATTAGCATTATTTTTAAAAGAAAAAAACAGCTTTAAGACTCCTCTTGGATGAATCCTATTACAATCCTCCATATTTCATGTTTATAATTGTTTTTGAGGGTTGCCATTAAACCAGAAATGTTGAGGCCCACAGAGAGGTCACCAGCTTTAACAAGGAATGTAATAAGCGGTGTTTGACGGTTCCTCTACACAGACATTCTAACATTTTCTGCCAGGAGATTCCACTGTTGCAATCTGGAACCCATAAACTCCGTCTTGTTCTTCGGTAAATTCAGATCTCTTACAAGATCTTTCAGTTCACTTTCGGTTAGTAAGTGTGGTTTATTGTATGTAGTTTGCTCAAAATCTGGGTCGCTTTCGGCCGATGATTCATAACGATCACTGTTCTCATCTTCATCAGTGAAAGCAGCTGACAATGATTCTGGCACCTTGTGAACTGGTAGGTCATCGACGTGTGGTATCGGACGTATTGCAGAGGGGATGTATGCAATCGCCCACAACAGTTGCTTCACACACACACACACACACACACACACATACACACACACACATGTACATATATATATATATATATATATATATATATATATATATATATATATATATATATATATATATATATATATATATATATATATATATATATATTCACACACACATCGACAGTAATTAAATAAACAAGTAGTATATATCTTAAAAACTAGAGCCAATGAACATTTTTAATGTCAGTTTCGTCTTCATCACACCGATATTAGTTAAGATCATATATTTTCATAGCCGGTACATTTTGGTTGTTGACTAGTGTAATCTTTATCTGGGTGATGATGGAAATAATGAATTTCACCAGTGTGGAAAACATAATTATCATGCAGTTTACGTCCTTTGCAGAAAGTCCCTCCCCTATCTGCCGGAGGAAAACATCCTCAAAATCCTATAACTGACAGTATTCAAAACGGCGGAGTTAAATATTGATTATGGCAGTGGGTTAATAAGTAATACATTCTTCTAAAAAAGTCGCTTAAAAGTCGACAGGGTCGACTTCATTGCTCCGGGTTTTTATCCCATATGGCTCGGTCTCTTTCCGCAGTACGGAAAGCGTCGCACAAAGCACGAACTCCGTAGCTTTTAGCGACGACCCATGGGAGTCTCCGAAACATTTAACTCGTAAACCGAAGGGCACGGCCCGGAATCGAACTCACAACCTTCGGCTCACGAGTCAAACGTCAAACGGCTTGACCACTTCGCCACAGAGACTCCAAAGTCACTCCATTCTTCTAAAAGTGAATCAAGAATGATGGGTAGAGTCGAGGACAGAAAGTGAGGTATAACTGGCTCATAGACTCACTATTTGTATTCGAACTCAAATGTATACCGAGGTGACGAGTTTAATCGATATACTAAATTTTTTTTTTCTTTCTTTTTTTCTTTTTTTAATGTTTTTATTATGATGTTTCCATCCTATTTCAGGATATTGCGGTCAACACCAGCATCTTTCAGCTGTATGCTGATTCCTAGGCTAGATTACGCTCATCAGCACGCCACAACTTTCTGAGCGTCCGGCTCCACACTCTCATAAGTCACAGGCGCGACTCGAACCACTTCTAATTCTCCTGCGCTCACGTCGACCACGAGAGTATTCGGGGTTAACGGAGAAAGCTGCAAACTCTCAGGCCAGGCAGCCGGCAATCGATATACTAATAATAAAGAGAAGCGTATTTAACTCCAGGTATTATTTTTTGTATCGTTTCCCCCGGAAGGTTAACCCGGTCAACAAATGCCCGCAGAAGTCTGATGTGTCGGCCTAACGGCGCAAGAACGCAGCTCTGCTGTAAACAGGCACAGCGCAATCACGTCCGGAAAAAAAAAATTCCGTATGAACACAGAAGAAGAGGTTTCGTTTTCTATAAGCTTCAGCTAAGGCCAGATAATCGGCTTCCTTAGATGATTAAATACTTACTCGTTAAACAATGTTGTACTCCTACCTAATATAGTTCCAGTTAAAAGGCACACATTTATGTGGCTGTAATAAAAAAAAATCAGGAAATTTAAATCTCTTTCATTTCTCTGAGATGACGGATGGCATATTGTACTTGTGCAGCTGCAGTGGTCTAATCAACCCAAGCACCTCCTGCAACAGTTTTGAAACATCTGATACATTTCCTAATGAGACAGACTTTCTCTTCTTGGATTTTCTGAGGTAAAATACTTTCCGACAATGCCCAACTTCTTGTTTCGCTTGGCCATCTTGTCTATGGTTTCCTAATTTAGTTCCAGTTCACAGACACTATTTTTGTTATTTTTTTCTCCATTCTCTTATTTTTATTTTTGTGGAATATATTCGTACAAAACAGTGTATATTTTCAAGGTGTGTTGTTTGTGTGTTGTTTTTTATTTACATTTGCGAATACAACATATACATTTAGATACAAGTGATAATATTACACTCATGGCATGGTGTAATCACCTACATATTACTTATTTATGATGATGGTTGAATAATCATTTTCTCTCATGTAAACAACAATTTTAATTAGAAATTTTTTCATACTCAAGGTATTCTCATGCACACTATGGTTTATCAAAACAAGTTTAACGGCATCGCTGAATCTTTCATACTCCAAGTATTCTCATTCGCTTTTGCTTTCTGAAAATGGTACATCTTTTATGTACCTTCAAAATCGTTCATACATTAAACATCGCAATAATTATACCATTTTACAAAGTAAATTTCATAACACATAATGTGGCGTTTGCTTGAACACTGTAGAGACAGGGAGGGAGGGAGGGAGGGAGAGAGAGAGAGAGAGAGAGAGAGAGAGAGAGAGAGAGAGAGAGAGAGAGAGAGAGAGAGAGAGAGAGAGAGAGAGAGAGAGAGAGAGAGAGAGAGAGAGAGACGGAGAGAGAGAGAGGGTATCAAACTAAAACTATAACTTCTTCACAGGAACAATAGATATATTTTGTGTGAGCAGGGTTGGGGTAGAAGTTAACAGAATTTTCCATTGGTCATGGTCGTACTTATCAGTTGAGAAAGAAACTAACCTACGAAGTACAGCAAACATTTGCGCTGTCCCTGACTGGTGGTAATATTTCCTAATCCCCGTGACAAAGAAGGAAAATGTGCTGAATTCATGCTCTCCAATGACGGGTATTGTAAATATGTTTTTAAAAATGATCTACGAGCCTAATTATCTCTGTGTGTTTTTTTTTTAATACTGGTTCTTGACTATCATATTAATAACTTTTTGTAGTGTGCACTCCTGTAAATCTGTGGGGTATTTTTGGGGTGGAAAGGAAAGATGAAACTAGAGACAATAAATCATCAACAATAGCAATAATACTAAGAATGGTTAATTGAGTACATATTAGAAATTTAGAACTATATGTGAAAGTATGTGTTTGAACATGTATAGTATGAAGCGTGAACTTGATGGGAGTGGAAGTTTGCTTAATCTGGGAGTAGCTGGGACATTTTATGATAAAATGTGTGATAATGTGTGTGAGCGTATTGTGTGATGACTGTGAGTGGCAGAGTTTAGGCTAGACCATATTAGGTGTCTGTATTCAGCTGTTTTGCGTATTTGTCTTTTGTGGTTGTAGGTAGTTTGTTTAGGAAAATTGCTTTATATATGTCAGTTTTCTTGTTTGTGTGTGTTTCTATTAGTTGTTGTAGCAGTCTGAGTAGCTGTGACTGTTGTACAAGTATTGTATATATGTTCTTCTGTTTATTGAATGGTGTGTCTGCAGTAGTTGGCATGGCGCTATTTACTTGGATCTCTGTGCTATTCATATGGGGCTGTGTGGTCTCGAGGTATGGTGTCCGCCTCGAGTGCTGAAGGTCCCGGGTTCAGGCCCCGTTGAGGACCGGGATTTTTTCACGTGCACTTCTAGTAATACAATTTCCCCTGGTCTCTGGGTAATGAAATCGGACGCCCGTGTGTATTATTGCGCACGTAAACAATCCCTTGGCAGTTGGGAATCGAAATAGAGTAACCTAACGGCGCTGTCCCGGCAATATTTCGAGTTAAAAATCTACCCAAAGTATTTAATGATTATGGCTGTGCTACGGAGTTCGTGCACTGAGCTGAGTTTCTACAGACTCAAATTTGAGTTAGTAGGATAACGGAGCACTTATGAGTTACACCCGTGTGCCGTGATATTGATCCATCGACTAAACTAAACTATCTGTGCTGTTCTTTCTGTGGTTGGTGTCATGTTGTAATTTAATTTGTATGTTATTTCCTTGGCTTTTGGTGCGATGTGTTTGTTGTGTTATGAAAGTAAAGCTATAGTATTTAATGTAGTATTTGCATCCTCTTCTGATTCTTAGTTGTAATGGTGGTGCTTGTTGTTTCACCAAGTATTTGTATATCTGCTTGGTTGTCAGCTGTGTTGAATGTTCATAACCTGGTATTTCTTGCATACATTTACAATTCTGGTTGTGCGTCGTAATAATGTGGTGCTGTTTTGTTTGTTTCCCTAAGCCGGTGTATTCTATTTGCAATGTAGTATAATAATGCTAGTGAGTGTTAGTCTGGATGAAGATGATTGAAGATGCGTCCTACATAGTTGATTCTTAATGCTTGTATGTTTGTTTGTAAGCCTTGTAGAGTTATCCTCCTTGTTTCTTAGCTTATATTAGAGTTTTGTGTTGTATACTGTGAATGGTGTTGCTGAAGATGAAATGTATGATGTGCTTGTTTATGTCTGTGATTATTTGTCTCGGGAGATCTAACACTGTATCTTATTATATTATCTTAGGAATGATGAATTTTTTTACATCTATGCCTCTGTCAGACATTGTCGATGTTTTGTATTTGTATGTATGTAGTATGTCTATAATTTGTTTTGTCGGTGAATGCCATGTTTCTGTGTGCGTTTTTCGGGGATCGCATCGGAAATGTGATCCCATATATTTTCATATGTCTGTGACTGTTAGATCTTGGAAGGGGGGAGGGGGGGGGGGGCGCTTTATTCGTCCACTTTCCATGACGAATTATTTTAGATTTGTGTATGTTTTTTTTTTGGCCCTACTTCCCTCACTAAACTGTCTGACGGTGTCGAGTATATTCATTATGGATGTGTTGGTTGTAGGGAAGAAAGCGGTGTCATCTGCATAAGCAATTAATGTCCGCTACTCTAACCGTTACTAAATATCCAATCTCACGCCAACAATCTTTAGTTGTGTTTTGCTACAATCATAGCAAAGGAGATGACGATGATGATAAGCTGATGATGAGGACGATGATGAAGATGATATTTATACGGGGAGGTGTAATGCATCTAACTAGTGTGGAAAGCATAATTATCATGCAGTTTGCCCTTTAAGAAAGTCCCTCTCTCCCCGACCCACCGAAGACATCATCGAAAGCCTGAAAGTGAAGGTATACAATACGGTGGAAGTTAAATATTGATATGGTAGAGGCTCAATAAGTAATGCATCCTTCTAGAAGTGAATCAAGAATGGTGGGGAGAGTCGAGGACAGAGGCTGATAAACACACTATCTATAATCGAACCCGCATATATAACATGTTGACAAGTTTAACTGACACACTAATAATAAAAAGAATTGTAATTATAATTAAGTTAGTTGCATATCCTTTACAGGACGTCGCAGTCAACTACTGCAATTTTTCGTTTGTGATTTCTTGGCAAGTTTACGTTAAGTAGTTTGCCATTGCTTTACGAATGACCGGCACTCACATATAACAGTATGACTGTTATATAATAAATATAATGAGACCAGGTTTAGAAATTTAAGATGTTTAAGTATAGAAGCTTTCTTTAGTTTTGTTTTCCCTTTCTAATTGAGAGAAGCAAAGATGCACTGCACAAAGACGTACAATGTCGTCGTAGCAGAATTAGTTAAATACGTCAGGGTGGCAACCAAAACATTTAGGCAGGAGTTCACTTGGAGCAAGATGGCGGGACATTTCTTCGTCCCATGAATTGGAAAGTGTTTTTTTCCGAAATGTGAATGGATTAAGTGTGTTTTTCGAGGTGAAATGGAATTCGGACCGTACAATGGGGTTCGTGCACGCGCGCCTGGACTCCCTTCGGCGTATCATTGGCGCCCAGTGGCGATATATAAGCCTAACATGACGACCAGATGACCGGTAAGGACACAGCGTGGTAAGAGGGCAGGCGCAGGCAGAAGGCGATTAAAATGTGACAGATTGGGCATCGGACACGTCCGAATACTCTACTAGACGGAAACGATATTGTAGTCTTACAAGAAACTTATCTCGGCGACGGAACAGTCAATGTCGCAGGGTTTCAGGGCTTCTTTAACAGGCGGCACCTCGGACAGGCCTTTCTGGTCCGCGACAACATACTGGTGTCTGAGATCGATATGTCCGCCTGGAACAGTGATGCCCTGCAAGTGCAGACATTAAGAATAATGACGCCAGTGCAGCTTGTAATCATAAACGTTTATGCGCCAAATGAGAAGGCCGACGTGCGACATTGGCAGAGTTTGTTCGACATGGATGAAAGGCATATCATCTACTGTGAGGACTTCAATGCCAGAGGCAGTCGAATTCGGGTATTGCATCACCAATAGACAGGGAGAAGATCTGGAGGACGCACTGGCATCTGCTGCCCTAGTCTGTCTGAATGATGGGAAGGTCAGTAGAATAGCCACTCGACCAGGGGACTCTGACAGCGATATTGATTTCGCTCTGGTGTCGCAAACCATCGCACCAAGGTGCCGGTGGGGCACAATGGGATACCACGACAGTGACCACTACCCTTGTATCATCCTGATCGAGAAAAACAAGGTCAGGACTCAATAAAACAAGACAAATGCCTTCAGGTACGACAACACTGGTCAAGACGTCATAAGCAAGATCAGAAGAAGAAAACTAACTTCCTCCCGCAGGAGACAAGAAAGATGGTTGCAGCCACCATTGTGGAATGGAGAGGTCGAGAAGGCATGGCTGGGAAAGAGACAGGCTGTCAAAGACTGGCAAAGAGCCAGAAAGGCTAACATGCCACAGGTTGAGTTGGCGAACCTGAAGACTGAGGTCCATAGGACGATGACTTTATTCAAATCCTGCTCCAAACAGGCCAAGGCTTAGAAATGGGACGACTTCTGCAGGAATGTGTGCTCTGAACGATCTCTTACGACATTCTTGCGCCTCCATAAGAGCATGAACGGTGCTGCACAACGGAGGGGTATTCCAGACTTTCAAGGCACAGACCTCACATGGAAAAAGTCGGATGCGGATAAACGTAAGGCCCTTCTTGCACGCTGCATAGAGTAAACTGACCAGAAAGACGAGTCCGCCAGACAGAAGACCACAACTACACTCTTTCAGTTGTACGAGGGGGTCGGGACAGACGAAGAATGCACACTCACAGTTGAGACAATACGTGAGATGCTCAAGAAATCACCTAACACAGCCCCAGGCCCAGACGGCATCCGATATGGTGACCTACTGGTGATGTCAGATGATGACATGGAAGAACTGGCCCGAAAATTCAACACCAGTATCCAAATGGGTCAGATCAAAGAGGAATGGCTACACAGCTACTTGCTGACGCTGCCAAAACCGAACAAAGACCATTCCAAAATAAGCGGCTACAGAACCATTACGATGCAGAACACTGATGGCAAGCTACTGGAGAAAACTGCAGCATACAGACTTGCTTGTGACTTGGAACAACTCGGCTGCTTCCCGCCCACACTTGGAGGATACAGACGTAACAAAGAGTCATGTCTGTATGTGGCGGTCTTTGCTCAAGATGTTTACGAAGGATTTCAGGTCAGAGAAGAGACATGTGCGGCCGCCATAGACTTAGAGGACGCATACAATAGAGTATCCTTTGAGCACTTGATGCAAATCCCTCCTCAGACTGAAAGTGCACCCTCACCTCGTAAGATGGATAGCTGCAGTTCTGCTCCAAAGGAAGGTGGTGCTAAGATGCGGGATTAATCTTCTGAGCCGATAACTATATGTCCAGGATTTCCGCAGGGTTCACAACTGTTGCCAGTACTATTCAACGCGTATACGGTGCCGACAACTGAACAACAGTTGGACGGGAGGGGTAGGACTCTGTCATTTGCTGACATTATTGTGTATCCACAGGTTCGAGATAGACAGGCGGTTGCCAATGATATGCAGGGCGAACTTGATCGATTTTCCTCATGGTGTGCTGATGCCGAAGCCCTTGTCAACCCAGCAAAGGCATCGGTTACATGGTTACCCCTAAATAACCATATCGTGAACACAGACCTACCAGCAGTAAGAATGGATGGGAGCATTTTGAGTAGAACCCAGTCAATGACATATCTTGGCGCGAGGCTTGATCGTAGCCTGTCCTTCAGAGATCATGTCGATTATGTCATAACGAAAGCTCGAAAAGCTTTGTCAGTAATGAGAGTCATGGCGACTGCCAATATCGAGCAAAGACCGCTAATACTTCTGTTCCAAGGACTGGTGCTTTCACGCATCGAGTATGCCCTGGCCATCCTCACTGTCAGCCCTACACAGATTGGAAGACTTGAAAAGGTACAAAACGAAGCCATGCTCATCATTTTGGGCCTCACGAGAGACACCAGCTGTGTAGCAATGACATATCTCCTTGACTTCCCGACAATGGAACACCGGATTACGATCTGGAGAGCTCGTGCATACTTAAAAATAAATGTAGATGAGCAGCACCCTCTGAATGACGCTATATTCAGAGAAAAGCGTGATAGGCTAAAGAGGGGCAAATCATGGATGGTTCAGTCGGAAGATGTCGTCAGTAAGGTCTGCAGTCTTACCAGTATCAACACCGGCAAGGAATTGGTGTCGGTGCCTCCAGCTTTTAAGTGCACTTTCTCCTGCATTACCGCACTCGACAGACGGTGCAGAGAGCAGAACCCTGCCGCTGTCAATGTAGAGGTCAACGCGCTTATCTATGAACACTCAGATAGCTCCGAAGTGCTAATCTATATAGATGGATCTGTTGTAAAGCAGCAGAGAAGTGCGTGGGCATTTACAGCCCGTTAAGCGGGTCGAACCGGTCAAGAATCCACTGGTGCCCACTCTATGACCACGAGCAGCATGACGATGGAGGTGATGGCAGTTACACAGGCTTTCATATGGCTGGAATCACATCATTATACCAACGTGTGTGTACTAAGTGATTCAATGAGCATGATTCAGAAGGTCGAAGCTGGATCTGTACGTAGACAGTGGACTGAGTCGCTGCGGAAGTCTGTTGTTCGTAAAGTCACCTTTATCTTCGTCCCGGAACATGCAGGAGTCGAGGGAAATGAACGAGCTGATAAACTGGCTGGTTCTGCACCCCCTGTAGATGGCCAACCCATGGATCGTAGCCGATGTTATTAACGTCCTTAAAGATATGGCGAGAACAGAGGATTTTGACGTTAGTGAATCCACATCGCTGTCCCGGATGAAAGACTTGGGAGTAAGAATCGGCACGGCCAGACGCGAGAGGTACATCGGGAAAAGGAGGTGCCTTGTCAACCAACACAGAACTGGCACTATTAGTCACCGGACGCTGATGCATATGCTGGGGGGGGGGGGGGGGGGAGGATCTGAGCACCTATGGACCTGTCCGGAGTGCAATGAAGATACCCTAACTGATAACTGATAACTGATAACCTTGAAAAGGCAGTTTTAGGTTTGGACAGCATGCAGAACACACGTATCTTTAGGTTAGTCATCAGTTTAGTTGGAGATTATCAAGAATGCATGTATGTTAGGAGAAGTCATTTTTCTATTCATGAGGAATACATCAGGGAACCTGCGTATTTATATTTGAGAAAATGGAAGAAAGCAAATTAAAAGACAAATAAAAAATAACAATTTTACATCTTAATTGTATCTTAACATCTTAATTGTATAAAGTGAACGACAAGGTATTTTTATTAAAAAATGAAAGAACTTGGCCTGTGATTTTATTAATTACTAATGAAACTAATGATCAAGCACCTTGAATAATAAACATGTATTTTTCCAGAAAAGAAACATAATGTGTGTTGAATTATTTTCAACTTTCGAGGCTTACAATTCAAATTTGTTGAGGGACATTCTTACACAACTTGAAGACATCGATATGATGTGGATACTACCACTGTATGAATCACAAAATCATATTTGGAGGTTTCTCTTTACACTCCCTGTTTAGCACTGTCATACATACCATTGTATGAAAATACCAAAATAATACCCGAAAAAAATGCCCGCAGCTGTGCTTCAAACAAGGTAGGCGGGATTAAGAATAGCCTCTGTAACCCCATGGCCACGGTGCCGGCCTTCGCCTGTCACTAGATAGTTTAATACTATCTCAGTAAGTTATGTCTTATGTTTTCCTAATTTAGTTCCAATTATAAGGCACACATTTATGTGCCTGTAAAAAATATTAATACAATGATTAAGTTAATAGTGGTGAAAAGATACTAGATACCCGACATATACCATATTTATGAGGAGATAACATTCCGTAGAACATTATCTAAGGAATAAGGAAGGACTAAAGTGACATATAGATGTTTACTTTCAAAGATAATCTATGTATTTGTTAGTATTACAATTATAAATGCATGAATCATAAATTTTTCCAAGTAATAATGTTTCATTACATGAACAATTATAAAGCTGAAATTAACGTGGTATGTTCCATTTCAATTATATCCCTTATATAAAATAGTATTATCTCCCATGATTATGTTTGTATTGCTAAATATAAAACACATTTTGTCTAATCTACACATGATGTGAGGGATTAAGACATGGACACATGATAACCGTGGTGCCCACGCTAGATACGGGGCTAGCCCTCTTCGCTGCAGACTTGTCTGTCACGTGTTCCAATCTCCTATCGGCCTGTTTTAATAATTTAGCAAGATTATTGTTTCAAGTTAACCTAGACTAATATATGCACCAGGAAGTGTTCTAGGGAGCAAAGGGGCGGAAAAAATATTGTGGAAACAATTAATGACCATTTAACACAGCTAAGACTCATAGAGCAAATGGTGCTGGACACATATGTTGTAGACTAATCGGCACCCGCTGGATGACGTGGTCAGCATCAGGCCAGCAAATAAGCCTCAAGGAACACACGTCAAACCCTTTGTGAGGTTGATTAGATTTTGTTTCTATAGTTTTCCAAAAGATGCAATAGCCAACTTCAGGCCAGCAATCATTAGATTCCTCTTATGTCATTCATGACAAGGGGATGATGATGCTGTTGATAATAATAATATTTATCTGGGTAGTGATGAAACTAATGAATTTAACCAGTGTGGAAAACATAATATCCAGCAGAAATACCCTTTGCCGAAGGTCCATCCCCTATCTGTCCGAGGAAATCATCCTCAAAAGCCTACAACCAAAAGTTGGCAACACGGTCGTGTCGAATATTGATATGTCAGCGGGCAAATAAGTAATGCATTCTTCTAGAAGTGAATCAAGAATGTTAGGCAGACGGACAGAAAGTGTGATATGACTGGCAGTTAGTAACATTATTTGAATTCGAATCCGATTGTATGCCAAGGTGACAAGTTTAAATGGTATGCTAATAATATAAAGATCGTATTTAGTTCAAAATAGACATATGTTTACTATGAGTCTGAACTAAGAGCAGACGATCGGTTACCCTAGATGTTTAACTGCTAACTCACTAAACCATGTCTATTGCTATCCTAATTTAGCTCCAGATAAAAAGCACACGTTTATGTGCCTGCCATAAAATACAGACCTTATTGTAACAAAATAATAACTGAATTTAAATGACAAATAACGCACATGTATGATATTAATTAGGGGACGAAATGCCTTAGAATATTATCCATAAGATATTGAAGAATTAATGTCCTATTTACGGACAACGCTCTCAACACCGGCATTTTACTGCTGTTGTTGATGTCTTGGCAAGTGTTACGTTCAGTAGTTTGCCATTGCTTTCTGAATGACCCGCTTCCATACCAACACGTTAACACCCCAGAGCGACACGGTCTGCTGCCAGATCGGTCACCGCTACGTTTCGGAGGCGGCTCACGAATCGCTTTCGCAATCCTTGAGGCTACTGCTATCCTAATTTAGTTCCAGGTAAAAGGCACACGTTTATGTGCCTGCCATAAAATACAAAGAATATGTTAAGTAAAATGTAACTGTAATCAAATGCCAAATAACATATGTATGATATTTATTAGGTGTCGAAGTGCTTTAGAATATTATCCATAAGATGTTGACGAATTAAAGTTTTATAAAACAAAAACGTGTGCCTGGACTTTGAAGGATTGCTAATACAAATACGTGTTTCTATAAGTTTCCAAGCAAGTATGTTTTATTACATGAAGAATAATTTTTAAAAAATGATATTAAAGCGGTAAATCCCATTTTAATTATTTCCCTTATTCAAAACAATGTTTTCCCGTGATGAATTTGAATAACGAAGACACAAACAATAGATTGCACGATTTATTGCCTGGCATATTTCGCTGCATCTCGTCAGGTACATACTGCAGAAATCACACAACTTACGTGTATTAACTAGATAAATACTTCAAACTGAAATATACACATGTTCGCACAGTAATGTCGATTTTCTACCGCGGTAATTTTAAACTGACTAACATGTCTTTCTGCTTGCACAAGGACGGCTTACGAAGGTTGATTATTATAGCTTCAGCAAACTTTAACAATCGACTACTTTGCGTGTTGAACAACACGCCGAAGGCACTGTCTCTTTTAACCACAGCGATCGCTCTCGAGCACATATCTCGCGACCGATGAAGCAGGACTGTTCCGGTGTATCGGCATGCCTAGGCTACCATCATCAGTGTGTAGTATCTTGTCCACCCAATTCGGAATATGTTCCGAAACCCTGCAATGTAACTGTCGCTCAGTTCTACCTATGTAGGTGGCCTCGCATCTGCATGTAAATTGGTAAATACAATTTGATTTGGCGTACAAAGCTACAGGTTCTTTTACTGCTGGGATGGGGATCGGTGTGTTTCGGTACCCGACGACTAGAGTTGCAGCACAGAATGTTCGCACCTGGGCAGGTGCGAAGCTCTGAAAATTTAAGCATTGGCCAGTCCATGTTTCTTTGCGGTACACCGATCTTTGAATTGTGCCATCTGCTCTACGTCTCATTAGGATATCTAGAAACGGCAACGCTTCGTTGTGTTCGTGTTCCATAGATAGAGAGATGTTATTATGTGTCTCGTTCATTGTGGCCTGGAACGACGTTGCTTGTAGCTTGTCTGTGGTGATAATTAGTATATCGTCCACGTAACGACGGTAAAAGGCCAAGTTATTGATGTCTGAGGATCTCTTTTCTTCTAAGTGTGCCATGAAGATGTCCGCTAGAATAGGTCCAAGTTGGCTCCCCATGGCCACTCCGTCAATTTGGCGATATGACTTGTTTAGAAAGTTGGATTGTATGTTGGCGGTACATAATTTTAATAGCCTCTCTAGAATAGCTGATGGTATGCCTAGTTTTAGTTGTTTGTCTCTAATGCGTTCGCTTATTATATTCACGGTCTCATCTAATGGAACTGTTGATGAATAAAGAGGCAATATCCATGGATACCATGTGTTTGTTGTTTATGTCCATAGTATCCAATAATTCCACAAGTTCGAATGTATCTTTGAGTGTTCTTGGATCGAAGGACTGTCGTACTGGCTTGTTATTTATTAAGATAAGAAGCTTGTTTATTATTAAGACATGTTAGTCAATTTAAAATTACCCTGGTAGACAATCGACATTACTGTGCGAACATGTGTATATTTCAGTTTGAAGGATTTATCTAATTAATTCACGTAAGGTGTGTGATTTCTGCAGTATGTACCTGACGAGATGCAGCGAAATATGCAAGGCAATAAATCGTACAATCTATGGTTTGGTCTTCGTTATTCAAATTTACTAGTAGCATATATCTTCCAAAATAGAGCTAATCAACATATTTTAATGTAATTTTCGTTTTCAGTAACTAAAATTAGTTCAGATCAGATATTTTCATTTCCGTTACATTTTGGTTGCTGACTAGTGTAATTGTTATCTCGGTGTTTATGAAATTAATGAATTTCATCAGTGTCGAAAACATGTGTAATTAATATACTAAGAATAAAGAGAATCGTTTTTAACTCCAAATATTTAACAGTCTTTCTAAGTGAGGTACCGTATCTGGTACCAAACTTTCCGACAATGCCTATCTCCTTGGTTCCCTTGGCCATGTCGTCTACTGTTTCCTACTTTATTTCCAGTTTAGAAGCACACAATTATGTGCCTGCAAAAAATTAAAATTTTCACCAGAAGATAAGCTATTGATTTAATGCCAAATAACAAAATTGTCTTATATTTAATAGGAGACAAAATGCTTTAGAATATTATCCATTCTCATTGAAGAATTAAAGTAACATACAGAGATTATTCTTTAAGAAACAAAACTGTGCCAGAAGATTGCAGGATTCCAAATGAGAATACTTGTTTCTTAAAGTTTCCGAAGCAATTGTATATTATTACATGAAAAAGTAATAAATGTTGAAATTAAAACGAAATATCCAATTTCACTTATGTCCCTTTTATAAAAGAATTGTATTTCCCATTATATTTTTTTCCGCGTTTCCATTCTGTTTCAGGATATTGCTGTCAACATCAGCATCTTTCAGCTGTATGTTGATTCCTAGGCTAGATTACGCTCATCAGCACGCCACGACTTTATGAGCGACCGGCTGCATACTCTCATAAGTCACTAGCGTGACTCAAACCACTTCTAATTCTCGTCCGCTCACGTTGACTACGAGAGTATTCGGGATTAACGGAGAAAGCTGCTAACTCCTCAGCCAGGGAGCGGGCCATTATATTTTTATGATTGCTAAATGTGTAACACATGTTTGTTTGTCGAATCTATACATGCTGTGCCGGATTAAAGCATGGATTCAAGGCAGGGCAGTGGGCAGGCGTTTTCCTGTCGAAAAGGTGCTCAGGTCTTCGAATGTCCCATCCTGTTTTTTCAACTATTTGAACGGACTGCCAGATCAACAGAGTTTAATATGTACCAAATAATGCTATGGGGAGCAAAGGTGGCCGGCAAAATGTAGAGCACGTCACCCATCGGTTGCCTGTTCCTCTTCTTCTTCGTCTTAATATTTTCATCTCGTAACGGATTCAATAGAGTAAAATGTAAAGTTTCATAAGCATTAAGGCGCATTAGACATATAGTGTTAGACTCATATATTTTATATGAGTCGGCGCTCGGTGGATGATGAGGTTAGTAGCACTCTGGCAATGGATCATGGGACCTCAAGCATCTGGCGCCTAGACCTTTTAATTGGTTGATTTTATTTTGACTTCAAATTTTACGGTGAAATAGCTAATCTAAGCCAAAACTCATTAACAGTATCTTGCGAAATCAATGGAACAGAGATAGTGATGATGATGATGATGATGATGATGATGATGATGATGATGATGATGATGATATTTCCACAGTTGGTGATGGAACTAATGAATTTAACTAATCTGACGCCAACAATCAATACTGATATTGTGTGTGTGTATATATATATATATATATATATATATATATATATATATATATATATATATATATATATATATATATATATATATATATATATATACATAAGAATGTCTATTACGACATTCATAGCAAGGGGATAATAATCATGATGATTACACTTAAGTGGGTGGTGATGAAACATCTAAATAAGCTTACAACTTAAAGTGCACAATACGGTCAAGTCAAATATTAATGTGGCAGCGGGCTAATAAGTAGCGCATTCTTCTAGAGGCGAATCAAGAATGTTAGTTAGGCAGATGGACAGAAAGTGAGGTGTGACTGGCAGATAGTAACACTATTTGTATTCGAAACTGATTGTAAACCAAGGTGACAAGTTTAATTGACAAACTAGTAATGAAAAGGATCGTGTTTAGTTCCAAATATTTATATCTGTACTATGAGCTTAGGGCTAAGACCAGACAATCGGTTACCCTAGATCAGTAGTTCCCAAGCTTTTCAAGCAGAGGGCTATAGTCTAATATTTTCGGTAGTTAAGAGGGCCACAATGTTATAAAATTATAAAAGTGGTGCAATATCATTCTTACCTTTCTTAACTTTTGTCAACAAAATTCTAAAACTTTGAAGGCAGTCAGTGTCAGTACTACATTGCGGTCATTTTGTTGTTGTTGTTGTTTGGTTAAATATCAAAAGTTCATTTAACAATACATTTTTAATCAGTTTCGAAAATCGCTATTAATGTAACTAATTTACAATTGCAACTGTTCTTCACAACCAGTTATTTAAATTCAGATGCCAGTTGCAGTTTATCAATGTCTGGGCATCAAATATGTCGTGCCCAAAGTACATAAGCGCAGCTAGGTTACTGTCAGTGAGTCTTTTACGTTGCTTGTTTTTTTAATAACGATCATTGCGGAAAATGACTGCTCGCATCTGTAAGTCGAACCAAAACGACAAATGTATCTCTGGGAGAATGAACGCAAGTGTTCAAATTGTTCGACAGGCAATAGTCGCCAGAATGATCTCATATGATCAACTGAAGGTGAAGCAGGCAGCTCCAGAAATGTACATCTCAGTGCAGAATTGCATTTCCCTTCAATTACTTCCTGTCAAAGGTTTTGCTGTAATCGACTGAGCTTGGCATCAGGAAATACGAACGGATTTATGAAGAGGACAACATCAGCCTCCTCTGTTGTGAACTCTGCAATCTCGACTGAAAGATATCCAGAAGATTTACAACTTTTACTTTGTACTGTAACAAGTTACATTTCTGTTCCACCACAAGCGTCTTCAGAGTTGAAAACGCCTCTAAAGTCCCTTCAGTCAGCTGTCCGATAATCAGTCGTAGTCTCATTTTAAATGAAGAAATGTCATCGCAGAAATTTTTTAATAGTTTGTTCTTTCCAAGGATCCTCGCATTTAAAGAGTTTAAATGAGGCTCCTGGTTTCAAGATGGCGACGGACGGTCGTGTTGTTTTGTGTTCGTTAACTTTTTCGCGTAAGGGATGGATTTATTCATTTCTTGCGTGTAATTGGTGTGCCAGGATGTAAAACCAGGAGTTTCTACTCAAGATCTGCGCGGGTGCTACGGAGTTCGTGCATCGAGCGAAGCCATCCTTGAGTGAATTTTCAGCAGCGTGTGTGGTTCTCAATCAAAAGTCTGTGTTTACGTTTTTTCAACATGGCGGAACAACGTGTGTTTTCCGAACGATCAGCAGTCAACATACCGAAGCGGCGTGGTAGCCGCGCAGGGAAAAAGAAGCCAGGTAAGCGCGGTGGCTTGAGACGTTTTAGACTCAAGTGTCACCGTCTAGGACTCAGGAACATCCGTATTCTATATTGGAACTGTGCCAGTGTAAAACAACGGGGCTCTATTTTAGAAACCCTAGTTTACAGGAACGACATTGTAGCACTCCAGGAGACGAGACTGGGCGATCAGCTACTCCGAATTGCCGGCTTCAAATGTTTCTATAACAGACGACATCTGGGAACGGCGATTCTCGTTCGCGACAGCATGGCGTCAGAGCTAGACATGTCCAGTTGGAACAGTGACGATATACAAATACAGGCGTTGAGAGTTCATTCCAGTATACCATTCGTGTTGGTTAATGTTTATGCCCGCAATGCGAGTGTGGACGCCCAGAAGTGGCAGTGCTTAAGTGGCATATTAGGCCACGAGAGAAATGTTATTTTCTGTGGTGACTTCAACGCTAAAGGCAGATCATGGGGAAACACTTCCTCCAATACACAAGGGGAGGAGCTCGAGACTGCACTGGAAACCATCGACCTGGTTTGTATCAACAGTGGCTGTGTCACCAGGACAGCAAGCCGTCCAGGCGATGAGGACAGTGCTATTGATCTGGCGCTAGTTTCACCTTCACTCACTACAGTGTGTAGATGGGGTGTCCTAGGACACCATGGCAGCGACCACCACCCATGCAGCATATTGGTGGAGAAAGGCAGAACCAGGCAGCACAAGCTAAAGGTAAAGACGTTCCAGTATGACAGTACAGGGCAAGATGTGGTGAGTAAAATAAGACGTGACAAGCGCAGAACGTTTCAGGGCAGGAAGAAAAGGAAAAAAAGCTGGGAGCAGCCACCGTGGTGGAGTTTCGAGGTGGAGAAGGCTTGGGTGGATAAGCGTAGTGCTGTAAGGAGATGGCAAAATGCCAAGAAGAACAGAGCTGGTCATCCTAGTCCCTGCTTGCACTTAGAAAGAGAGATGCACACAAAAAGTAAGCTATTTCAAAAAACTGGTCACGGTGGTTAAAAGCGAAAAATGGGCAGAGGTGTGTCAAAGAGTAAGCACAGACAAGTCACTGAAATTGTTCTGGCGACTACATAAAAGCATGAGTGGTGTAGTCAAGAATAAGAGCATTTCTGACTTCCAAGGTGCTGACCTCATCTGGCAGAGGACTGACGAGGACAAGGGCAAAGCCCTCTTTGAACGCTACCTTGAGCAGAGCAACCAGACAGACATGGGAGGCCGGAATCTGGCCAAGGAGGTCACCTCAGACAGATGTAAGGCCCAGAACACTTCGGATGAAGACACAGTGACAGTGAAAGAAATCAAGGCTGTGCTTCGACGATCAAAAAACAGTGCTCCAGGTCCTGATGGCATAAGATACGACGACATAAATAGGTGTACCGACAATGAGCTAGAGAAACTAGCAGACATGTACAACAACAGTATAGGGAGTGCTAGCATCAAGGAGGAATGGTTACACAGCTATCTGATTCCCTTGCCGAAGCCTGACAAAGACCACAAGAAAATTCAGGGATATCGAATTATAACCATGCAGAATACAATAGGCAAGCTGCTGGAGAAGGTAATTGCCAGGAAAATATCAAGCCAACTAGAGAGGCAAGGTGTTTTCCCACCTACCCTGGGTGGGTACCGTCCAAAAAGAGAAACCTGGACCAATGCAGCAGTCTTTGCCCACGATGTCTATGAAGGTTTCCACTCAGGCACTGAAACCGTTGCTGCAGCGATTGATCTTGAGGACGCATACAACAGAGTACCACTGGATTTTTTAATGTTTCAGCTTCTTGAACTAAACGTAAGTCCATTCCTCCTTAGTTGGATCGCTGCAGCTCTCTTCCAACGGAAAGTAGTTTTTAGATGTGGCAGTTGGACTTCGGAACCAACAACAATATATCCTGGCCTACCACAGGGATCACCATTATCTCCGGTACTGTTCAACGCCTACACAGTGAGAATCACCAGTGAGCAGATCACTGGACCTGGCAGGACATTGTCATATGCCGATGATGTTTTAGTGTATCGTCAGGGTAAGGATAGAGAGGAGGTTGCTGTGGAACTACAAACCGAACTCAATCGCATAAGTACTTGGTGTGATGAAGCTGGGGCAATGGTCAACCCAACAAAGGCAACAGTGACTTGGTTCTCAGTTGAATAATCATATTGTCAACAATCCAACACCAACTGTAATGCTGTGTTCAGAGACGGTGGAAAGAACGCAGGCAATGAATTACCTGGGAGATACGGTTTGATCGAAGCCTTGCTTATAATGTGCACATAGACCAGGTGATAACAAAGGCCAAGCGGGGTTTGGCAGCGATGCGGGTGATGGCGGCAGCAAACTGTGAGCAGCGCCATCTATGTCTTCTGTACGAGGGGCTGGTCATGTCTGTTTTGGAGTATGCAATGGCAATCCTGACTGTCAGCCATAAGCAGATAGAAAGGATGGAAAGGATACAGAATGAAGCTATGCGCATTATTCTTGGATGTACAAGAGATACAGCATGCAGGGCGATGCGCTACCTTCTTGATTTTCCAACCATTGAAGAGAGAATGCAAGTTTGCAGGGCACGTGCCTACCTCAGAATTAACGCAAACACACAGCATCCACTGCATAGTGAAATTAGGAAGGTGAAGGGCAGCAGGTTAAAAAGAGGACGGTCGTGGATGGGTCAAGCCGAGGACATTCTTCAACAGGTGTGTTCACTTGAGGACTTAGAATCCTGGCGAGGAGTGGGTGCAAGTGCCAACAGACTTCTGCACATCCTTTTCAGTTTGCATCCAACTAGATAGAAAATGCAGACAAGAAAATCCGGCTGCTGTTGAGGCTGAAGTACAAGCGTTGATTTTCGAGAATTCGCTAGACAGTGACGCGGTCATCTACACAGATGGGTCGGTCGTCCGACATGTGAGAAGCTCATGGGCCTTTACAGCTCGGGCCGGAGGGAGAATTGTGAAGGAGGACTCTGGTGCTTTCACTGAAACCACAAGTAGCCTGACCATGGAAGTCATGGCAGTAAGTAAAGCAATAACATGGCTCGAGACACAGACATTCACTAGGGCTTGTTTCCTTAGCGACTCAATGAACATGATCAAGAGGATAGAGGAGGGGTCGATCCGAAGAGAATGGTTGCTGCCTCTGAAGCGGTCTCGGCTGGCAAAGATTAGTTTCATCTTCGTGCCAGGGCATGCGGGAGTACAAGGAAATGAGCGGGCTGACAAGCTCGCAGGTGAGGCTACTGTTGAGGGCGGACGCGCCATGGACCAGGCTGACATTCTGAATGCTCTACGAGAAGTGAGACTTTTGCAAGAACCAAGTGATGACTGTGAATCTACAACAATGGCCAGACTGCGAGAGCAGCAAATTAAAAGAGGGGTGGCCAAACAAGAACACTACGCGGGAAGCCAAAGAAGATTGATAAACCAACACAGAACTGGCGTCGTTAGCCGCTACACGCTGCGGGATTTGCTGAGGAGGGGATCCGAGCACTTATGGACTGAATGGTCCGATGTGCAACGAGGATGATCTGTCGACTAACTAACTAACTAAATGAGACGTGATATCCAGCTAAAATGCCATGTCATTAAGCCAGTCATTGTACAGCACACATTCCCGTTCTGTAGGCATTTCATTTATTTCAGACAGAAATAGAGAGAAATTATTTGTCAGTGCCCAGAAACGTGACAGAACTTTCCCCTTAGATAGCCATCTGACATCACACTGTAACAGTAGCTCATCTCAGAACAACATCCATAACATGTTTCAGTGTTAATATCTTTCCACACATAGCTTCTTGGTGAATGGTAAAATGATATTTTAAAATATTGCAGCTACAAAACTGTTCCAATAATGCTAGACATCCAGACTTTTTAATCCCTCAAAACCGGAGCACTGTCGGTGCATACACTGTCCAATGTGGTCCATTCCATGTTGTTTTTCTCTACACAGAACTTCAGAGTTTCAAACAGATCAGACCCTTTGGTAATTGCATGCATCGATTAAAGTCCTAAAAGTTCTTCAATGACTTCAAAATTACCGTTTATTTCTCGAACAAAAACTGCGACCTGAGTTGTCAGAAATGTTAATGTCATCCATTGCCAAAGAAAAAAATTTACAATGTTTGATATGTGCTGCTACTTGACTAATTCTTCAACTCACCTGTCCATAGTATTATTAGAGTGGATACTATACTAATGTATACTATAGTGTTTTTTTAATGTTGCATATCCCTTACAGGACTTTGCAGTCAACACCAACATTTTTCAGCTGCTGTTGATGTACTAGGCACAATTACGCTCAGTAGTTTGCCATTGCTTTCTGAGCGACCGGATAACATACCCCCGTAAGTTTCCAGCAGGGGGCGAACCGCTGCCGATTCTCGCGCAGCTGCGTTACTCACAGGAATATACGGGATTACGGAGAAGGACGTTAACTGCTAGGCCAGGGAGACCGGCTATTAAAATATATGAAATCTGACAGCTGGCGGACCACAAGTGGCCGGCGGCCGTGGTTTTGAATCCTCTGCCCTAGATGGTTAAATACAGTGTTGCAATCTCCCTTTGATGAAAAAGCACCAAAATCGACCCCAAAAAGAACTAAAAGGCACAAAAATCGACTCCAAAGGCACTAATAAGCACCAAAATTTTGTGGAAAGCATCAAAAAAAAGTACCAACTGTTTTTATTACAAATGTAACAAGGTAGAACAGTATAATTTATTATTATCACTTCATATTACAATGAAGTTTATTCCAGATCCGCCAAATCCCAATCATAACTACTCTCGAGCCAAAAAAGCACTAAATTGCAATAATATTTTTTGGGAAATCACTAAAACAAGCACTGGCGGTATTCAATCAAACTGTTATAAAGTAGCACATTATAATTTATTATTATCACTGAATATTAGAATGAAGCTTATTCCAGATCTGCCAAATCCCAGTCAGACAACTCCTCTTCAGTTTCTGTTGCTATTTCCTGCTGTGTTTGCTCTTGCAATGATGATGATGATGATTGAAAGAAACGTGTATATGATTCCTGTGATCCAATTTTTCGGAGAATATCCTTAGGTTGTTTAGCAGAGTCGCCAACCATTATGGCCAACGATTCAGAGGGGTCTAAGGCAGCCGGATCGTATAGTGTATCGATATGCATTCTTAACTCAGAAAGCAAACCGGAGTCAAACGGCAGCAGCAACTCTCAAGGATAAAGCAAGCAATTTCAAATAAACCTTGAATACGTAGACATATACAAAAGCCAGTCTCCTTGAAATCAAGGTTTTATCATTCTTTATTGTCCTTTGATACAAATGGGGTAGTTCCAAGACGGCATATCAAAATGACATGACAAATATGTCCAAGTCTTTTAGTTACTATACAAAAGATAACATTTCCTTTGTGGTTTTCCTTCTACTTAGTTAAGCAGCTTAAGCATTACTGATTTCAACGATACTAGATGGAATCATAACTTCCCACAAGGACCAAGCGTCTTATCTAATCGCTGGCGTGATGGCTTCTGTGCCGTATCTATCTTGTAGTCAACATACGACACTCTCATCGCAGCATCAAGCGACAGTGCTCATCCGTGCACTGCTTACTTAATTTTTACATTGCACATGTAATTATTATTTCTAATTCCAGACTCGGCCATGCTTTGTTTTTGAACCCCGACCTTTAGACTTATAATCACTATAAAAGCTACACTGTTATAGTTGTTTTTAATCATGGCAGCATTTGCCATATCTTTTCATTCCATATCTAATATTCAAAACAGCTGTCAAACTCTTTATGCTCAGTCTATTCCGCAATTTTGATTTTATATTTCCCATCTGACTGAAAATACGCGCCACGTCCGCATTAGAATGAGGTAAAATGAGCACAGTTAAAGCTAAATCTGTAAGATCTTGTAAAGGATTTTCACCGGTGGCATCCCTGTATGAGACTATTTCTGCCCGCAGTCCAAGTATGTCAGAGGTCTGTGTCCACTGCATTTGATGAAGTTTTCTCCACTGGAAATCGATGCGGCTGAGAGTAGCTGCATATTCTACAGACATTTTAGCAAGATCCAATATGCAGGGGATCATTGGCTGTAGACATTCACTTCCACTAAGACATGACATGGACTGCAACACTCCAACGTTATCGGGCATACAGGGCATCATTGGCTGTAGACATTCACTTCCACTAAGACATGACATGGACTGTAACACTCCAACGTTATCGGGCATACAGGGCATCATTGGCTGTAGACATTCACTTCCACTAAGACATGACATGGACTGCAACACTAGAACGTTATCGGGCATACAGGGCATCATTGGCTGTAGACATTCACTTCCACTAAGACATGACATGGACTGCAACACTAGAACGTTATCGGGCATACAGGGCATCATTGGCTGTAGACATTCACTTCCACTAAGACATGACATGGACTGTAACACTCCAACGTTATCGGGCATACAGGGCATCATTGGCTGTAGACATTCACTTCCACTAAGACATGACATGGACTGCAAAACTCCAACGTTATCGGGCATACAGGGCATCATTGGCTGTAGACATTCACTTCCACTAAGACATGACATGGACTGCAAAACTCGAACGTTATCGGGCAAACGTAGCCTGCTATTTCTTTCTCAGACTCATAACCTAGATTGGGATTATGATCTAAATAATCTTGAAAAGCATAACTTTCTGTTATTTTCCCCCCAGGAATAGCAGTCTTTGAACTGATAGAATCAGTAAGTTGGACAAGATCGCTGAGTAGTTTTCTTGGATCCTGTATATCTGATTCGAATTTCTTATTCACACTTTGAACTTCTCCGAGAATATGCTTGAGAAATATGAGATACACATAGTTTTTCATGTCGCTAAACACAGAATGTAGAAGGTCTGCTGTATAACAGCGCTCGTTGAGTCTTGCTATATCAAAATGAGTTCTGAGCTCGACCCACTCCTGAAATATTCTGACAATGGCAGATTGAATGGACATCCATCGTGTCTGGCTTAACAGAACAACCTTCAGCGGATGTTGTCCATCATTTAATAAAGCAAAAAGCTACCTGTACTTTGCTTGACCAAGACGAGTGAGAAAACCAGTTATATGTTTCTCTAATCATGAACTATATGTTCCTGGGCAGACAAGCAGCTGCAGCCTGTGACACTGCCAGCTGAAGGGAATGACATACACACCTAACTAGTACCAGATGAGGAACTACGGGTTTTAATTTTGTATATACTCCATTGTTTCCACCTGTCATGACAGATGCATTGTCAGTGGCGAGTGAAACTAGTCTTTGCAACTCAAGTCATTCTTGTTAAAACAATCTTTTAACGCATTGCATATTGCCTGCGCGTTGCAGTCACTCACTTTAACTAAATCGTATTAAAGGGAGTTAAATTACTTGAATATTGCACGGTAATGTACTAAGACTGTTTTACTCCCTCGCTTCAGTTCAAATTCGGCTTTTTAGTGTCCCCAAAATGATTTTTTAAAGTAATTTTTACCCACCCAAATAAGCACTAAACATCACCCAAAAAATTTTGTGAAGCACCAAATTTGCGCGGC
>JACEFZ010015545.1:45000-61248 GCA_014155875.1 Cepaea nemoralis
ATCTGTGTTTTGTCTGTATTGTTTTTGGGTATGAGTGCGATGTAAGACATGTTGCAGCTATCTGGTAATTGTTGTTTATCAAAGGTGTCTTGATAGACTTTAAGAAGAAGACCACCTAAGATAGACAAGAAGTGTTGGTAGAATTCTATCGTTAAACCGTCCGGCCCTGGTGTCTTGTCCTTGTTCATTTTCTGAGTGCATTCGTTATGTCAGCCAGTGTTAGTTCTGTGTCTAGTCTGTCTCTGTCTTCATCTGACAGCTTTTTACTATATTGTAGAAAATTGTCTTGTGTCTGTGTGTCTATTTTCTCTGCTGTAAACAGTTGAGTGTAGTATTGATTGAATGCTTCTGTTATTTGTCCTGGTTCTGTTTGCATATCGCCTTGCATGTCTACTATTTTGCCTATTTGTCTGCCACGCTGTATATTTTGTTCAATTGCCATGTATTGTTTACTGGGGGTATCTTGTATGATTGTGTTGAGCTTTGTTCTCAGGACAGCACCCAGATATCTGTGTTGTTCGTGCTGATCGAGCTGTTCCTCCAGTGTGTGTAAGTGTGGTGCATTGCTGTCTGTCTGTTTTGTCAGCTGATTGGCTGTTTGTATAAGTTGTTCCTGTCTTAATCTGTCTTTGTGTATGATGGATGCTAGTTGTTGTGTTCTGCTTCGTATTGTATTTTTTAATAAGTCCCAGTATTGTCTGATGTTATCAGTCGGTATGTGGTGGGTGTATATGTGTAAAAGTTGTGTCATGTATTTTACGTATTTTTCATTCTTAAGAAGTGTGTTGTTAAATTTCCAATGTGGTGAACGTGTAAATGTTTGTGTATTTATGTTGCTTGAACTGATGTGTGCTAATATGGCTTTATGGTCTGTGTACTGTAATGTCTCTTGTAGGCGCTGAGTGTTTATTATGTGGTGTGTTGCGGGTATATATATATCCTATCTAATCTTCTTCCCGTGTGGTGTATTTTATCTGTGTGTGTTATTTCTCGCTTATTTGGATGTTTGTGTCTGAATGTGTCTATGAAGGTGTGTGTGTCTAAAATGTTTTGCAATGTCTCTAACTGGGTTGTGCCTTCTCCGTTCATTCTCCTTACCTGTGTCTTCATTTCTCCACCTACTATATCCGGTGCCTGTAATACACAGTTGAAATCTCCACAGAGTATTATGTTCTGTCCTCTGTATGTATGTGTGAGTAGTGTGTCAAGTTCTTCATAGAATTGTGGTTGGTAGTTATAATTTGGTGGTGCATGAATATTGACAATGGTATATGTGTTTGAATTGTTACTCATTTGTATTATGTTGATTCTACCCTGGCTATCCCGATTTGTTTTGAGTATGTTCCACCTATCTGATGTTTGTAGTATGGCTGTCCAGACCCTATGTTGTGGACCGCCAAACTGAAAAATGCATATCTCAGTCCTAATTGTGTTGTAATTTGTGCACCATGTGTATCTGAATGTATATTTGTCTCTTGTAGTAGGATGAAATCTGGTTTTTATTTGTGTATAAGTATGCAAATGTGTTGTTGTTTTGTACGTATACCTGTTATTTTTAAACATATTATTTTGATATCGTCACTCATCCTATTATCAAATAAGAAATAATGTTGAGTATAAATTGACAATTGACATTAATAATTAGATACATTTTCCTTTAAAAACATTGGTTGTATGTAGCTGTTTAGTGTGTTTTTATTGTTTCCGGATTCTCATCATTGTCTGTGTCGGTGGTGATAAATAATTTTTGTAAAGATATGTTGTCGTCTTCCTTTGTGGTCTGCTTTTGTCCTTTTGTTTTTTCTGTGGGGATGTCTTGTTTGTTTACTTTCTTTGGTGTCGCTATGGGAGACTCTTCCTCACAAGCACAGTTTTCTGTGTTTTTCCGTCTTCTATTGCGCTTGTTATGTGTGACTTCCTTGAAACCTTCTGTCGTATCTGCTTCTTTGTCGATTGTAGAGGACTCCTCCTCTCCTTTTGGTCTTTCTCCTTGGTCGAGGTCGTTGGTGGGTCTGGGTTTAGGGTCGTAGCTTGTTTCGAATTTGCCTGGGTGGGTGGGACAGGCTGGGTGGATTGTCTTTTTAACAGTCCTGGCAGAGGCTTGTTATGAGTGACTTCCTTGAACACCTCTGTCGTATCTGTTTCTTTGTCGTTTATAGAGGACTTCTCCTCCTTCTTTTGGTCTTTTCCCTTGGTCGAGGCCATTGGTGGGCCTGGGTTTAGGGTCGTTGTTTGTTTCGATTTTGCCTGGGTGGGTGGGGCAGGCTGGGTGGGTTGTCCTTTTAACAGTCCTGGCAGAGCTGGAAACTCATCTAGGTTGATTATGGTTGGTGTTGGCTTTGTTGACTTAGTTGGACATTTATTAGACCAATGTGAATCTTGTCCGCATGTCAGGCAGACTGTCCTCCGTCCTGGCATGGTCACCAGGATTCTATGATTCCGAATTTTCTGCCCTCCTTTTGCTGTTATATTGACATAGTGGGGTATGGTTTGCCCTTGTTTAGGATGTACCAAGACTCCCCATTTCCCTGCTGAGTTTTTAATTCGCCTGTTATTTCTTTCACTATTGTCTTCACACCTTCTTCTTTCATTGTTGCTAAAATCCAGTGTAAGGTTAATCTCTTGTTCTCTTTCTCTGCCTGTTGTATTTCTATTGTCATTTCTGGGTTTTTTAAAGTTATGGTTTTCCCATGGAGACGATCGTAAAGTGTCTCTGATACAACAGCAAAGAACCATTTTGTTGGTTTTTCATACCTATATAGCTCACCGAGTTCGTTTATCGGTACACGGGACCGACCAATGCACCTCCCACCAGTTCGGGGGTTGATCTGGTCGCTCCTGGGCCCCTCAACGAGACCACCAGTGTTTTGGGTAGGTGCATGGCATCTTCCTCAAAGGCGTCTAGGCCGACGCTTACATCAGAAACTTGGTTAGTACCGGTGTTAGACGCGGATACTTGACTGAATAGTCTTCGATCGATAACACGGCTCACCTGAGTAGAGTCCATTTTGAATTTCAAAAACTTTCTGCTATCGCAATAAATTCACTCGATGATCCAACGAAAGGACACACAAAGAAAGTCAATTCACTATTTTAGTACATGAAAAATGTCACTCGAATATTATTACATGATAATAATACTACATGAAAACGCAGCATGAACACATAATCACTTGTCCGAATCAAAGCAAAAGTTTACACCGCCATCTTGGAAATTTTCATTCTGCTGTTGGTTAGGAAGAGAAATAATTTATACGTTGTGAAGAGAAACCAGCCAAAAGGCCGAAATCTGCCAGTGGGAAATAGATACTAGTATACATATATAATATTTATGAGGAATGAACATTCCTTAGAATATTATCCATGGAATAAAAAAGGACTAAAGTGACATATAGATATTTTTTAAAAAAGACAAATTATGTGGCTGGCAGTATTGGAAATATAAATCCATGATTAAAAAGTTTCCTAAGTAATGGTGTTTTATTACATGAACAATTATACATGTTTAAATTAAAGCGGTGTGTTGCATTTCAATTATATCCCTTATATAAAGTAGTATTATCTCCCATGATATCTTCTTTATTGCTAAATATGTAACACATTTTGTCTAATCTACACATGCTGTACCGGTCTCCCTGGTCGAGGTGTTAGCAGCTTTCTCCGTAACCCCGAATACTCTCGTGGTTGACGTGAGCGCACGAGAATTGGAAGCGGTTCGAGTCGAGCCAGTGACTTATGAGAGTATGGAGCCGGTCTCTCAGAAAGCAATAGCAAACTACTGAGCGTAATCTTGCCAAGACATCAACAATCAGCTGAAAGATGCTGATGTTGACAGCGATGCCCTGTAAAGGATATGCTAAACATTTATTTATTTACACAAGCTGTGACGGATTAAGACATGGACACATGATAACCGTGGTGCCCACGCTAGATACGGGGCTGGCACGCTTCACTGCAGACTTGTTTGTCACGTGTTCCAATCCCCTATCGGTCTGTTTTAATAATTTAGCAAGGTTATTTTTTCAAGTTAACCTAGACTAAAACATGCACCAGGAAATGTTCTAGGGAGCAAAGGGGCGGAAAAATTATAGACCAAATCACTCATTGATTGTCCACTTCTTTTTTTTTCTTCGTCTTTCTTTCATCTTCTAATGGATCATATTGTGGAAACAATTAATGACCATTTAACACAGTTAAGACTCATAGAGCAAATGGTGCTGGACACATATATTTTAGACTAATCGGCACCCGCTGGATGACGTGGTCAGCTTCAGGCCGGTAGTTGATCATAGGCCTCAAGGAACTCACGTCAAACCCTTTGTGAGGTTGATTAGATTTTGTTTCTATAGTTTTCCAAAAGATGCAATAGCCAACCTCACGCCAGCAATCATTAGTTTCCTCTTACGACATTCATGACAAGGGGATGATGATGCTGTTGATAATAATAATATTTATCTGGGTAGTGATGAAACTAATGAATTTAACCAGTGTGGAAAACATAATATCCTGCAGCAATGCCCTTTGCCGAAGGTCCATTCCCTATCTGTCCGAGGAAACCACCCTCAAAAGCCTACAACTTAAAGTTGGCAACACGGTCGTGTCGAATATTGATATGCCAGCGGGCTAATAAGTAATGCATTCTTCTAGAAGTGAATCAAGAATGGTAGTTAGGCGGATGGACAGAAAGTGTGGTATGACTGGCAGGTAGTAACACTATTTGTATTCGAATCCAATTGTATGCCAAGGTGATACGTTTAATTGATATGCTAATAATATAAAGATCGTATTTAGTTCAAAATAGATATTTGTTTACTATGAGTCTGAGCTAAGACCAGACGATCGGTTACCCTAGATCAGAGGTTCCAAACCACGGCCCGCGGGCCACTTGTGGCCCGCCAGCTGTCAGAAAGTGGCACGCGAAGCCTAGTTATTTAATATAATATAATTTTATTAGTTTCAAAAATGCACTCGGAGCGCCCCGTCAGCGTGCGATAATTTACTGTGCTCGTGGTTGTTATAGCTCAGATATTATCGAATGCGCCTGTTCAGTTCAACAAAGCCTTCAGCACAGAAGTAAATGATTTGAAATGCAATTCTGCACTGAGGTGTAACTTTCTGGAGCTGCCTGCTTCACCTTTAGCTGATCATATGATTTCATTCTGACGACTATTGCCTGGCGAACAATTTGACCACTTGCGTTCATTCGCCCAAGATACATTTGTCGTTTTGGTTCGACTTACAGATGCCAGAAGTCATTTTTCGCAATGACCGTAATATAAAAAACAAGCAACGTTCCAGACTCACCGACAGTAACCTAGCTGCGCTTATGACTTTGGGCACGATAGATTTGTGCCCAGACTTTAATAAACTGGTATATGAACTTAAGTAACTGGTTATGAAGAACAGTTACGATTGTAAATTAATTACATTAATAGCGATTTTCGAAACTGATTTAAAATTTATTGTTAAATGAACTTTTAATTTTAAACCAAAACATGACCGCAGTGTATTACCGACACTGACTGCCTTTAAAGGTTTAGAATTTTGTTGACGAAAGTTAAGAAATTTAAGAATGATATTGCACGATTTTTATAATGTTATAACGTTGTGGCCCGCTTAACTACTGAAAATAGTATATATGGCCCTCTGCTTGAAAAGCTTGGGAACTACTGCCCTAGATGTTTAACTGCTAACTCACTAAACCATGTCTATTGCTATCCTAATTTAGTTCCAGATAAAATGGCACACGTTTATGTGCCTGCCATGAAAATACAGACAATATTGTAACAAAATAATAATTGTATTTAAATACCAAATAACGCATATGTGTGTATTTATTTATTTATTTGTTGTTTGTTGCATATCCTTTATAGGACATCGCTGTCAACATCAGCATCTTTCAGCTGTTTGTTGATTTCATGGCAAGATTTCGCTCAGTAGTTTGCCATTGCTTTCTGAGCGGCCGGCTCACATACCCCTTAAGTCACGGCCGCGGCCAGAACCCCTATAGATTCTCGCCGTACGCCACGCCACTCGCGAGAGTACACGGGATCACTGAGAAAGACGTTACACCCCTAGGCCAGGTGAGCTGGCGTGATATTTATTAGGGGACGAAATTCTTTAGAATATTATCCATAAGATATTGAAGAATTAATGTCCTATTTACGGACATCGCTCTCAACACCAGCATTTTACTGCTGTTGTTGATGTCTTGGCAAGTGTTATGTTCAGTAGTTTGCCATTGCTGTCTGAATGACCCGCTCCCACACCAATACGTTAACACCCCAGAGCGATACTGTCTGCTGCCAGATCGGTCACCACTACGTTTCGAACTCGTGATAGGCGGCTTACACATCACGTTCGCAACTCTTTAGGCTACTGCTATCCTAATTTAGTTCCAGTTAAAAGGCACACGTTTATGTGCCTGCCATAAAAATACAAAGAATATGTTAAGTAAAATGTAACTGTAATTAAATGCCAAATAACACATGTATGATATTTATTAGGTGTCGAACTGCTTTAGAATATTACCCATAAGATGTTGACGAATTAAAGTCATATAAAGAGGTTGTTTTAT
The DNA here is from genome assembly GCA_014155875.1 of Cepaea nemoralis. Lineage (NCBI taxonomy): Eukaryota > Metazoa > Mollusca > Gastropoda > Stylommatophora > Helicidae > Cepaea > Cepaea nemoralis. Next base: position 51,578 of record JACEFZ010015545.1, read on the forward strand.
AAAATAAAACAGATTTGCTAATACAAATACGTGTTTCTTAAAGTTTCCAAGCAAGTATGTTTTATTACATGAAGAATAATTAAAAAATGATATTAAAGCGGTAAATCCCATTTCAATTATTTCCCTTATGTTGAAATAGTATTATGTCTCATTATAACTTTATTGTTGCTAACTTTGTAAAACAATGTTGTTGAATCCACACATGCAGTTCCCGGATTAAGACCTGGACACATGATAACTGTGGAGCCGACTCTAGCCCAGTGGCTAGTACGTTTCCCTGCCGACTTGTTTGTCATGTGTTCCAATCCCTTATCGAATTGTTTTAACAATTTTGCAGGCCTAACAGGTCAACCTATACTAAAAGATGCTTCAGCAGTTTTTCTGTGGCGCAAAGAATTATAGATAAATAAAAAATATAGACCACATCTCTCATCGACTGTCGATCTTTCCTCTTCTTCTTCTGTCATTCATCTCCTAATGGAACATATTAAGTAAAAAAAAATAATACCCTTTAACACAGTTAAGACTCATAGCGCACATGGTGCTGAACCTATAGTTTGTAGACTAATCGGCACTCGGTGGATGACGTGATCAGCTTCAGGCCGGGAATTGATCATAGGCCTCAAGGAACTCACGCCAAGCGCTTTGTTTGGTTGATTAGACTTTGTGTCTAAAGTTTTCGAAGAGTTGAAATAGCAAATATCACACCCACAATCATTAATGGCTTCTTACGACATACATGACAAGTGTGTGATGATTATGTTGATAAATATAATCTTTATCATGGTTGTGATGAAAGTAATGATTTTAACCAGTGTGAAAAAGCATAATCATCACGCAGCAATTTCCTTTGCAGAAGGCACTTCCCTCTCTGCCCGAGGGAAACTTCCTCAAAAGCCTACAACTGACAGTATACAACACGGTGGAGTAAAATATTGATGTGGCAAACGGCTAATAAGTAACTCATTCTTCTGGAAGTGAATCAAGAATGTTAGTGAGGCAGGAGGACAGAAGGTGAGGTATGACTGGCAGATAGAAACACTTTTTGTATTCGCACCCAAATGTATACCAAGGTGAAAAGTTTGATTGATACACTAATAATAAAGAGAATCGTCTTTAGCTAAAATAATGTCTTTGTTTACTATCAGCTTGAGCTCAGACCAGACAATCAGTTTCCCTAGATAATTAACTATTAACTCATGAAAGCCATGCATTATTCTTTCCTAATATAGTTCCAGTTAAAAGACGCATATGAATGTGTCAGGTTTTCTACATTTATTGATTTCTCTGAAGTTCTGTGACTGCCAGACCAGGTGGCAATGACTGTCTCAGCATCTCAGCTTTTTCTCTATCCTGGATCACCAGTGTGCACAAGTGTATGCTGCAAAGCACCCTGAGCATGACATTGTCCTTATTATTCTTGATCTTGACAAATCTGTCATCTTTATTTCTGGCTGGGAGCAGAAAATCTTTGATCTCTCGAATCTGTTTAGGCACGATTCCTGTTAATATCTTCCTTCGTTTTGTTTTTTTAACTATTAAAGGCCTCTTAGTCCCAGTGTGTACCTTCGGCCCATTATGGTCCACGAAAGTCCATCTTCCAGTGTTAGTGGACAGTAATTAGAGTGTGCAGTTTGGATAAGCCCCTCTACACCCTAGCCAGATCATGTGCAGATAAATCTACACTATTATTTTTATTTAAGGGCTCGCGGTTCACCAAAGGACCTGAGCCGCCCCATAAGATCCCACGTCCCTGTGTCATTGTGATGACCGCCTCTGCTGGTGGCCATGGCAAGATCAAATACAGATACTACACTTTGATATTTTTGTTTGTTTTACATAACAACACCAGATTTTCAGTGAACGCTTCCCTTGGCCCACTTCTAGCGGTGGTGTTTTGTGTGAGTCTTCAGACATCTTTATGGCGTCTTAGTTAGCAACGGAGCTTGTTCTGAGAGTCAACTATTGAGTCTTGTAGAGGGCCGACGTATCAGGCCTAAATGTACCCCGTCTGTTTGTAGAGTTGCGGGTAGAATAGCTGCCAGTGTTCAAGACCGCAATGATCAGTAATGGTATGCTGGCGATGGCTGTCACTACCACTCCATGTTGATGCTTACTAAAACTGACTCCTGGTGTTTTAATGGATTGTATCTTATTTTAATGCCTCTTAGTCCCAGTAAGTGCCTTTCGGTTCATTTTTACCCACAAAGGTCTGTCTGCCAGTGTTAGCGGACAGTGACTTGATAATTAGATCTTGCAGTTTGGATGACCGACTCTTTACCCATGCCAGATGACCGACTGTGTACCCATGTCAGATCGAGCGCAGATTTTTTTTTCTTTTGCGTTCTCTCGCATTGAACTCAAGCGTAGTCCATACACACTATTTCTATTAGTACTGGACTGAATTGGGCTAACCCACTCCGAGTCCAGAGTTCTTGTAATCTACGTCCCCAAGTCAAGAACGAGAAATTAAATCTACACTTTGATCTTTGCAGAGAATTGATACAACTAAATTCCCAAATAATATACGTGTAAGATATGTATTAGGAGATAAAATGCTTAAGAATATTATCTAAGAGAAGAATTAAAGTTACATACAACGGTCGGTCTTAAACAATATAATCTGTGTCGAAGCTTGTCAGATTGTAAATGCGAATGCGTGTTTCTTAAAGTTCCCAAGTAATTATGCTTTATTACATGAAAAATAATAAAGGTTGATATTAAATCGGTATGTCCCATTCCAGTTATGTCAATTATATGAACTAGTATTATTTCCCATTATATCAATATTGTTGCTAAATTTCTAAATTTGTAACACGCTTTAGTCTAATCTACACAAGCTGCTGTGGATTAAGACATCACATGATAACTGCGGACTGCACTGTAGTTAGTGGCCTTAATCATTAGTGGCCTCTTTCTACATTGATGGGGAGGCTCCGTGGCGAAGTGGTCAAGCCGTTTGACTCGTGCTCCGAAGGTTGTGGGTTCGATTCCGGGCGGCGTCCTTCGGTTTACGAGTTAAATGTTTCGGAGACTCCTGTGGGTCGTCGCTAAAAGCTACGGAGTTCGTGCTTTGTGCGACGCTTTCCGTGCTGCGGAAAGAGACCGAGCCATATGGGATAAAACCCGGTGCAATGAAGTCGACCCTTTTGACTTTTAAGCGACTTTTTCTACATTGATGGCAACGTGCTGATGATGATGTTGATAATAATAACACTGGTCACCAAATTTAGATTTTGCCTCTAAAAGTTTCTAAGAGATAAAGTAACCAATCTCACGCCAACAGTCTTTAGTGGTCTTTTACGACAATCATGGCAAGGGAATGATGATGATGATGTGATGGTGATGATGATGATGATGATGATATTTATAGGGGTGGTGTAATGAATCTAACTGTTGTGGAAAGCATGAACATCATGCATCATGCCCTTTAAGAAAGACCATCTCTCCACGACCCCCCCCCCCACCCCACCCCCAACCCCCTCCCCGAAAATAACCTCGAAAGCCTATAACTGAAAGTATACAACACGGTGGAGTTAAATATGATATGGCAGCGGGCTAATAAGTGATACATTCTTCTAGAAGTGATTCAAGGATGGTGGGTAGAGTCGAGGACAGAAAGTGAGGTATGAATGGCCCATAGCACATTATTTATATTCCAACCCGTATTGTATACCAAATTTATAAACTAATAATGAAGAAAATTGTAATAATCTCCAAATATGTATTTGTGTAATATGAGCTTGAGCTAAGATCCATATATCACAGCGCTAGAAGTAGTTGCAATTTTTCCAAGGCGCAAATATTATATATTTCTTACTTTGCGGTCGCACTTCTGTACCAATGCATTTCTGTCTGGCGATGCCGTAATCTTATCACTGAATCCCTTTCTATTATTATATTAGGTTATGCTTAAGCTCCTCCACACTGTACAGTCCATAACAACTAACTGTTAGAACACAACTCAAAACTTCCTTTAAGAACACAAAACTGGGCGCTGTTTTAACTATTATATTGTCTCTAAATATTGTGCAATTCACATTAACATGTATACACACATTTGCCAATCTTACACACTACTTAGAGATTTCACAATTTCTAGAGATCTAACTAGCATGGTAGCGGCACAGTTTGTGGCCATCGCTACTTGAAACGGCAACCAGGTCCGTACTTGACCTTGGCTCAAGCCCAACTGATCTTGAAGGTTCTTACTCGGAGCGTCCCGAGACCTTTTCATGCCTTTGTGACCAATGCTCGTGGCGGGTCACTTTGCTCGGTCTCATCGTACAGACCGCACTTTTTCCTGAACAACTACTATTAGTGTTGGAACTTTTCGCTGGCTGCTGAGGAATGCCTCGAATGCTGCGATGTCTGTTCCTAAATCAATCAATCAATCAATCAATCAATTAATCAATCACTCAATCAATCAATCAGTCCTGAACAATGCCATGATCTATAACACTACAAATCCGATCATGGCACCATAAAGTCAGTTCATTGTTTGCTCTTTCCAGACAATCTGTTTCTCTAGATGCTTTACTAATTTAATTCCAATTAAAAGGCGCACAAGTATGTGCCTGCAAAAAAAAAAAAAATACGACATCAACACCCGGTATAATAACTAAATACTAGATAACATGAATATACTATATTAATGAGTTAATGTGGAGACAAAATTCTTATATATATCCATATATATATATATATATATATATATATATATATATATATATATATATATATATATATATATATACACTAGCTGACCCGGCCCGGCTTCGCCCAGACCCTGGTGGGGAGCATCTCATTTAATTCATATAAGTAGTCATATAAGTTCTCGTTCCCGTTACCGACTATCTGTCTGTCTGTCTGTCTGTCTGTCTGTCTATCTGTCTGTCTGTCTGTCTGTCTGACCCGGCCCGTCTTCGCCCAGACCCTGATGGGGAGAATCTCATTTAATTCATATAAGTAGTCATATAAGTTCCTGTTCCGACTATCTATCTGTCTGTCTGTCTGACCCGGCCCGGCATCGCCCAACTCCTGGTGGGGAGCATCTCATTTAATTCATATAAGTAGTCATATAAGTTCCCGTTCCCGACTGTCTGTCTGTCTGTCTGTCTGTCTGTCTGTCTGTCTGTCTGTCTGTCTGTCTGTCTGTCTGTCTATCTATCTATCTATCTGTCTGTCTGTCTGACCCGGCCCAGCCCATGGTGGAGAGCATCTCATTTAAATTATATAAGTAGTCATATAAGATCCCGTTCCCGACTATCTGTCTGACTGTCTGTCTGTCTTGGGTAAATGGAGGAGGGAGGAGGAAGAGGGAGGTGGAGGAGGGAAGAGGAGGGAGGAGGAGGGAGGAGACAGGAGGAGTAGGGAGGAATAGGAGGGAGGAGGAGGGATTAGGAGGAGGAGGGAGGAGTAGGGTGGAGGAGGAGGCGAGGAGGAGGGAGAAGGAAGAGGGAGGAGGAGGAGAAGGAGGGAGGAGGAGAACGCAGGAGGAGAAGGGAGCAGGAGGAGGAGAGGGAGGAGGAGGGAGAGGGAGGAGGAGGGAGGAGGAGGAGAGAGTAGGAGGAGGGAGGAGGCGGAGGGAGAAGGAAGAGGGAGGAGGAAGAGGGAGAAGGAGGAGGGAGAAGGAGGAGAAGGAGGGGAGGAGGAGGAGGGAAGAGGAGGAGGGAGGAGGAGGAGGGAGGAGGAGGAATGTGAAGGGAGGAGGAGGGAGGAGGAGGGAGGAGGTAGAGGGAGGAGGAGGAGGGAGGCGGAGAGAGGAGGAGGAGGGAGGAAGAGGGAGGAGGAGGAATGTGAAGGGAGGAGGAGGGAGGAGGTAGAGGGAGGAGGAGGGAGGAGGAGGAGGTAGAGGGAGGAGGAGGAGGAGGAGGAGGCGGAGAGGGAGGAGAAGGAAGGAGGAGGGGGAGGAGGGAGGAGGAGGAGGGAGGAAGAAGGAGGAGGAGGGAGGAAGAGTGATGAGGAGGAGGGAGGAGAGAGGAGGAGGAGGGAGGAGGAGGGATGAGGAGGAGGGAGGAGGAGGAAGAGGGAGGAGGAGGAATGTGAAGGGAGGAGGAGGGAGGAGGTAGAGGGAGGAGGAGGGAGGAGGAGGAGTGAGGAGGAGGAGAGGGAGGAGGAGGAAGGAGGAGGGGGAGGAGGGAGGAGGAGGAGGGAGGAAGAAGGAGGAGGAGGGAGAAGGAGGGATGAGGAGGAGGGAGGAGGAGGAAGAGGGAGGTGGAGGAATGTGAAGGGAGGAGGAGGTAGAGGGAGGAGGAGGAGGGAGGAGGAGAAGGGAGGAGGAGGGATGAGAAGGAGGGAGGAGGAGGAAGAGGGAGGAGGAGGAATGTGAAGGGAGGAGGAGGGAGGAGGTAGAGGGAGGAGGAGGAGGAGGAGGAGGAGTGAGGAGGAGGAGAGGGAGGAGGAGGAAGGAGGAGGGGGAGGAGGGAGGAGGAGGGAGGAAGAAGGAGGAGGAGGGAGAAGGAGAGATGAGGAGGAGGAGGGAGGAGGAGGAAGAGGGAGGAGGAGGAATGTGAAGGGAGGAGGAGGGATAGGGAGGAGGGGAAGAGGAAGAGGGTAGGAGGAAGAGTGGAGAGGAGGAGGGAGGATGTAGAGGGAGGAGGAGGAGGGAGGAAAAGGGAGGAGGGAGGAGGAGAGAGGAGGAGGAGGGAGGAGGTAGGAGGAGGAGGAAGAGGGAGGAGGAGGGAGGAAGGAGGAGGAAGAAGGAGGAGGAAGAGGGAGGAGGAGGATGGAGGAGGGAGAGGGAGGAAGAGGGAGGAGGAGGAAGGAGGAGGAAGAGGGAGGAGGAGGAAGAGGGAGGAGGAGGATGGAGGAGGGAGAGGGAGGAGGGGAAGAGGAAGAGGGTAGGAGGAGGAGGGGAGAGGAGGAGAAGAAGGGAGAAGGAGGGAGGAGGAGAAGGAGGAGGAGGAGGGAGGAGGAGGGGATAGGAGGAGGGAGGAGGCAGAGGGAGAAGAAGGAAGGAGGAGGAGGAAGGAGGGAGAGGAAGGAGGGAGAATGAGGAGGGGAGGAAGGAAAGGGAGGTGGAAGAGGAGGAGGAGGGAGGAGGAAAGAGGTAGGGGGAGGAGGAGGTAGAGGGAGGAGGAGGAGGAAGGAAAGGGAGGAGGAAGAGGAGGAGAAGGGAGGAGGAGGGTGGAGGGAGGAGGAGGAGGTAGAGGGAGGAGGAGGGAGGAGGTAGGAGGAGGAGGAAGAGGGAAGAGGGAGAAGAAGGGAGAAGGAGGAGTGAGGATGATGAGGGAGAAGGAGGCAGGAGGGAGGAGGAAAGAGGTAGGGGGAGGAGGAGGTAGAGGGAGGAGGAGGAGGAAGGAAAGGGAGGAGGAAGAGGAGGAGAAGGGAGGAGGAGGGTGGAGGGAGGAGGAGGAGGTAGAGGGAGGAGGAGGGAGGAGGTAGGAGGAGGAGGAAGAGGGAAGAGGGAGAAGAAGGGAGAAGGAGGAGTGAGGATGATGAGGGAGAAGGAGGCAGGAGGAGGAGGAGGGAGGCAGGAGGGAGAGGGAGGAGGAGGGAAGATGATGGAGGAGGGGGAGGAGGCGGAGGGAGTAGGAGGGAGGAGGATGGAGGAGGAGGGGAGAGGAAGAGGGAGAAGGAAGAGGGAGAAGGAGGAGGGAGTCGGGAGAGGGATGAGAGGGAGGAGGAAGAGGAGGAGGGTGGCGGGAGGAGGTAGAGGGAGGAGGAGGGAGGAGAAGAGAGGAGGAGAGAGTTCGCCATTCCGAATTCATACTCGTCTAGTTCTTCCCTTCTACACGACTGTAGATAACTTCCTTACACATAAAAAGATGAATTGTTATTGATATTGCCGTGGCATGGAGGAATATCAGCAGCAGAGTTGATCCAAAAAACCAAAGACTGAGATCTACGGAGAGCCATGAACGCCTACGCCAGCCGGCACGGCACTTGATGATGATGATTGCCGTGTGACGATTCTGTGTAGTCACGTCATTTTCTTCCCTTTCCCTAGCGTTTTGGTTCGGGGATTCTTTCATCATCATCATCATATATTTACGTACGTATTTTGGGAGGGGGAGGAGGGAGGAGGAGGAAGAAGAAAAAAAAACTATGACAGTTGACAGCTCTGGAATGAAAGGAAGGCGTGTAGAAAATTTCATCTCAATCGGATGGGCCGTTCGCGAACAAATAAAGGACATACATATATACATATATACATACATATTTACATACATACACTTTGTTTTATAAATATAGATATATATATTGGAATATTATCCAAGAGAAATCGTAGAACTAAAGTGACACAAACACGTTTTTCTTAAAAGATAAAATCTGTGCCCGAAAGTTGCAGCATTGCAAATACCAATACATGTTTCTAAACATTTTCCACGTAACTATATTTTATAACAAAAACAATTATAAACGTTAATATTAAAGCGATATGCCAATTTCAGTTATGTATATTGCATGTAGTAGTATTATCTCCCATGAAATCTTTATTTTCGCTAAATGTATAATATATTATAGTCTAATCTACACATACTGTGCCAGATTAAGATATGGGCATACGATAACTGTGGACTCATGGCAGGGCAGTGGGTAGACGTTTTCATGCCCACTAGGCGCTCATGCCTTCGAATCTCCAATCGTGTTTTTTCAACAATTTGAACTAACTGCCAGGTCAAACGAGTTTAATATATGTACCCGGAAACGTTCTGGGCAGCAAAGGCTGCTGACAAAATGTAAAGTTCGTCCACCATCGTTGCCGATTCTTCTTCTTCTTCTTCTTCTTCTTCTTCTTTTCTTCTTCTTCTTCTTCTTCTTCTTCTTCTTCTTCTTCTTCTTCTTCTTCTTCTTCTTCTTTTCTTCTTCTTCTTCTTCTTCTTCTTCTTCTTCTTCTTCTTCTTCTTCTTCTTCTTCTTCTTCTTCTTCTTCTTCTTCTTCTTCTTCTTCTTCTTCTTCTTCTATTACTTCTAAAGCTTTTTCTTCTTCAATAGCATTCAATAGCATAGAGATGATGATGTAAATCACCTATAAATTTTTCGCAAACCTACAAGTTACAAGTTTTTCGCTTGTCTTTACTGTCATTTTAGTTTTGCATGTGCGTACTTATATTTTTGCTGTTGCTTAGCTTGGCTGAATTCTAAATTCTTAACTGATGCCTGTATGGTGGCTGCTCTGTTTGTTATTGGATTTATGCACACTCCTGTATAACCTCTAGGAGATATTGTTGATGCTACATGTCTGCATATGATTGTTGGCTTTAGAAGTTTAATAAACGAAATTATACATGTGTTATATTTACTTTGTCGTTTCGTTAGTAGACTCTAATTATACAATCATTGTTGTTAGAACAAGCCCTGGAATAATTCTGTCTGGAATCCCTGTCGGCCTAGTTCCTGAATCTTCTTAACTTATTTCTTTACTATTCTTGTTAACCGAGGGCGGTGAGAGGTTCTCTCTCTCTCTCTCTCTCTCTCTCTCTCTCTCTCTCTCTCTCTCTCTCTCTCTCTCTCTCTCTCTCTCTCTCTCTCTCTCTCTCTCTCTCTCTCTCTCTCTCTCTCTCTCTCTCTCTCCCTATTCAGTTTCTTCTTTGGTCCTACGCAATCAGGGTTGCGCCCTTCTCCTCACATCACCGTAGAAGTAGTATGTGGTTCTAGCTCATTTTGCATAAACGATCGTGTGTACTTACAAATATTTCTTTGTGTACTATTAGGGCCAAAGAATTT
>JACEFZ010015546.1:0-35000 GCA_014155875.1 Cepaea nemoralis
TTGGTTTTGCCCCCTTAATACCAAGTATTTTTTGCGGGCCCACCGCTATAAAAAGCTGTTTAAACGTTTCTCTTGGCGTGAGTAAGTTGTCCAGGTTTCATTGCCATAAAGAAGAGTACTAAGGACACAGGCTTGGTAGACGAGGACTTTTGTTTTGGCAAGTAAGCTTCCTGTTCTCCCAGACTCTTTTTGCTAACATGTTCATTGTTGTTGCTGCCTTGCCAATCCTGATGTTGATTTCCTGATCGAGGGATAATTTGCTATTTACCTCTGATCCTAGATATGTAAAATGGTCTACTATCTCCAGTTCGGCGTCGTCAATAAAGATTGATGGTACACCATGTGCACCTTGTGACATAATCTGTGTCTTCTTTTGTTAATTGTTAAACCGAATTCAAAACAAGCATTGGAGAATGCAGATAGTAGATGTTGTAATTCTTCCTCAGAGTGGGTCGTAATCGCAGCATCATCTGCAAAAAGCAACTCTCTGATTAGTACCCTGCTAATTTTGGTCTTGGCCTTCAATCTCTGAGCATTATAGAGGCCACCATCTGAGCGTGAGTGAATGTATATACCATCATCCTGATCACGAAAGGCATATTTCAGTAGAAGTGAAAAGTATATCCCAAAGAGGGTGGGGGCTAGCACACAGCCTTGCTTAACTCCACTCTTGATTTCAAACTCTTCTGAAGTTGAGCCATCAAACTTGATTATACCCTTCATGCCTGTGTGGAACGATTCCACAATGGACAGAAGAGTTGGTGGGCAGCCAATCTTCTTTAGTGCTTTGAACAGACCCTCACGACTGACCAATCGAATGCCTTTGTGAGGTCGATGAAGGCAATAACCAGTGGCTGATTTTGTTCCCGGCATTTTCTCTTGCATCTGTCGCAATGAGAATATCATATCCAAGGTAGACGGTTCTGACGGAAAGCCACACTGTGATTCGGGGTAGACTTGATCTCCAGGACTTGAAGTCTGTGCAGGACAATTCTAGCCAAATACTTTCCCAACAATACACAGAAGTGAGATACCCCTATAGTTGTTACATTCGCTCCGATCTCCCTTGTTCTTGTACAGCGTTATGATGTTTGAATCTTTGAAATCCTGTGGGACTTGTCCTTCTCGCCAGCATAGCTCTATTAGCTGGTGGATCTGTAGAGCGAGTGTGTCTTGCTCACTTCTGATCACCTCTATTGGAATCCCATCCTTACCTGGAGCCTTGCCAGATGCAAGCTCATTTATAGCACACTTAACTTCTGTTATAGTGGGAAGTGTGTCCAGGTGGTCAAGAGTTGGCAGGGCCTCTATGGCGTTGAGGGCATCATCCGCTAGCTTGGTCTCACTTGAGTAAAGCTCTAAATAGTGCTCGACCCATCTATCCATCTGCTGTTTCTTATCAGTGATGATTTCTCCAGTCAAGGTTTTCACCGGTGCACTTCTTTTGATCATTGGACCACAGGCTTTCTTTATCCCTTCATACATGCTTCTGATGTTTTCCCTTATCACTTGCGATTTGAATGGACTCACATAACTTGATCCAATAGTCATTCGCACACTGCATGGCAGCCTTTTGTACATCCTTCCTTGCTTGCTTCAGCTCACTCAGAGTGTTTACGCGTTGGTCTTTCCTTGTTTCTTAAGAGAGCTATCTTCTTTTTATCAATCAAGGGCTGCAGTATCTGGCGGTTTGCCGCAAAAAAGTCCTGCCTCTTATGATCCACAGTGCCGTAAACCCCTACCGCTGTTTTATAAATAGTTTCCTTAAGTTTACTCCATTTATCATTTACTATACAATTTTCTGATGTATCATGAAAGCGTCTTCAAGTTGCTGTTGAAATTCAAAGCACTTTCCAGGATCGTGAGTGTTAGTAATATTAATCCTGGGCTAGACTTGTGTTTAGCTGTGTAGATTCTCTTTGGTCTCAGTCTAACCCTTGCAACAACCAAAGAATGATCTGTATCACAGTCAGCACTGTGGTAACTTCGAGTTAATGATGTATGGTTCAGATGTTGTCTCCGTGTGATAATGAAGTCCAGCTGATGCCCAATGGCCGGATCTTGGATGTTTCCATGTGACCTTATGCATCTCTTTTGTTTTAAAAAAGGAGTTTGTAATACATAGGTCATTTCTAGTGCAATGTTCCAGCAGCCTTTGCCCATTATCATTCATGTGACCGATGTTGTATTTTCCAAGGCACACTGGCCATGAACTCGAGTCCTTGCCCACACGAGCATTGAAATCACCGAGCATATAAATGTAGTCGGATTTTGGAACTGTCTTGATCGCAGAGTCTAGCTGCTCATAGAACATATCCTTCACATCATCAGAGGAAGCGAGTATATATAGTGAGAGAGAGAGGTAGAGAGAGAGAGGGGGGGGGGGAGAGAGAGAGAGAAAGAGAGAGAGAGAGAGAGAGGGAGAGAGAGAGAGAGAGAGAGAAAGAGAGAGAGAGAGAGAGAGAGAGAGAGAGAGAGAGGGCTAAAGAAAGGAAAAGGCTGAAGAAAGTAGAATATGTTTGTGTTTGCGCTCGCGGACTGGATTTTACTAGTGTATTAACTTTCCTGATTACTAGAGTCATCAGGCAAACCCACTCCGACTTCTGAAGTACTTGTAATGTACATCCCAGCGTCAAGGACGAGAAGTTAACATTTTAGTCCTACTGACTTGTGTATGGGGTACACTTTCTACCTCGTCATCAGCACACCGGGTGTTTAAGAACACACGCTCATATTATTCGGCAACGATGACCTCCACCTACAAGCAGAATATTACAGATATGGAGGCTAGCTTGGCCGAATGGATAAGAACGCGTGTTCTTAATCTTCTGGTATGCTGATGCCAAATTAAGGGGTAAAAATCCTACACGGGAAAGTTGGACTAAAATGTTGACCTCTCGTCCTTGACTTGTGGTTGCAAATTACATGAATCTTTTTAATGTTTCATCCTTAACAAATTCAGATCAGTTCATAATCAATCAATCAGGTGTCATCTCCACAATGAATGTTGGCTGCAATGAATCTCCAACACTGACTGTCTTTCGCTCTGTTTGTACATTCTATCAGGCTGTTTTCGTCCATCTCTTGATGTTGTATTCCAACTTGTATCGTTGTCTACCTCTTCCTCGCTTGCCTTCAACCTTACCCTCCAGAATGGTCTTTTTAAGAGTGTTATGTCTTTTAACGTGGCCGAAATATCTCACTTGATCATTCTTTAACCTTTCGTCAACTCTTTTTATCTGTGTTTGTTCATTCCAAATTTATCTATAATTGAATCTTCCTCCCCCCTCCCCCTTATAATACGACGTATTCTTACATATAGTTACCTAGTTCATCAGTCACGAAAACCTCCAAATTACCTTCTGCTTTTGACTCAGTCTCATGTTACAAACAATCTCATCTCATCTCATCTCATCTTGTTCTTCTTGTACCGTGCGGTGTCGAGGTGAAGCATAAACAGCGATAGTATCCGCGTATGGGTTTCATATATCGAGATACTCCTGGACTCTGTTATTCCATCTGTCCATCGGTTACATGGTCGGCCTCCTCCTCTGCTTCCATTTGGTCTGTACAACATTGCTTGTTGTGGTATATTGTTACTTGGTAACCTGGTTATATGGCCAAACCATTTCACTTGCTGTTTTCTAATAAAATCTAGCACTTTTATAACCCCAAATTTAATCCTGATTTCTTCACTGTTGATTTTCTCTCTTCTTGATACATTCAGTATTCTTCTCAAGAATATCATTTCCGTTGTTGTAATTTTTCTTTCCTCTTTTTCTATCATTGTGCAGGTTTAGCATTGGTAGCATAGAGTTGGTTGGAAGACTATGGTGTAGAGTACTTTTCAGTATCTATTGATACGTGATTGTTCTTTAGTATTGATGGTATGTGTCCAGTGAGTTGGTTTGCCTTATTGCATCTATTTTCAGTCACGTCTTCTGATTTGCCATGTGATGATATTATACCGCCTAACTACTCCAAGTTCTTTACTTGTTTCAGGGGCTGTTCTTTTACGTAAATCTTTGTTGTTTTTTTTTCGTCTTTAGTTATTGTCATTACCTCTGTTTTACACTCTTAATGAATATATTACGTGGTCCTATGCCTATATTATATATATATATATATATATATATATATATATATATATATATATATATATATATATATATATATATATATATATATATATATATATATATATATATACGCAACACAACATTAGCATTCTCTGATACTCATTTATGGAATTATCTTCCACCTGACCCTTTCATACAACCGAAATTTGTTTTTGTTAAATACACCATACTCATTATATACATCTTTGGTTTGATTGAGAGGAGATGAGCAAGAAGAGAAGGATACGCAAATTCGCAGGCGTGGGAGAAAAATAAAGTATTGGCAGAAGTAGAAGGAGGAGGAGGGGATGGAGGAGTTGGAGGGGGAGGGTTAGGAAGAGGGCGAGGACGAAGAAACAGATGTTGAGGAATAGGAGGAGAAAAACTATGAAGAGATGGACTATTAATAATAATAATAATAATAATAATAATAATAATAATAATAATAATAATAATAATAATACGGAGAAGAAGAAGAAGAAGAAGAAGAAGAAGAAGAAGAAGAAGAAGAAGAAGAAGAAGAAGAAGAAGAAGAAGAAGAAGAAGAAGAAGAAGAAGAAGAAGAAGAAGAAGAAGAAGAAGAAGAAGAAGAAGAAGAAGAAGAAGAAGAACAGATGTGGAAGTAGAAGGTAAATAATGTTTTGCATTTTCCACCCAGTCACATTTTTTTACTCTTTTCCCCGTTATTAATAAACATCCTGGTCTGTTGAAATTATCAGTAAATGCAATATGACTCGTGTGTTATTATCCTCAGCGATTGGTTACGTCGTTCGTCATCATCCAGAAATGTTACATCCTGCTGCACTAGATACACATGTCTATAAATGTGGGAGAGGACAGCGGAGACCAGACAAGCTGCATCAACATTCATCAATGTATGTGAACATGCAAGTACATTGTCGTTAGTGTGAAGCGTATTTGTTTATGTACGCACGTAGTTTTAACAGATTTTTTTGCCAAGCAAAAAGTAGGTTTAAACCAAACAAAACTGGATGGCGGAAAATGGGAAGTAGGGATATATCACAATTATGACTTAAAAGTAGTTAATATGGTAGCAAATATGTTGTATTATAACGCAATGATTAATCATCCCATAACACTTAATAAGTTAAATACGCAATAAAAGTAATTTAAGAACAACGAGTCAAAAGAGACGTAGAAAAGATCGCTATGTATAGCGAAACACTATTTCCCATAGAATTAAATGAAATACAGTGTATATGTAATATTTCTTTTTATGGTTGTTGATATTTATTAGCTAAACAGAGGTGGGGTGGAGGGCGAGTAGTAGAGTTATTGGGACGTAAAGGCATTTAAACAACGACTCGCTCCAAGCCTATCATCGGCACTACTAGTACTGCTCTCACCCGCTTTCTTAGCTAGATCTTCATAGAGAGACTTTGCTTTCTCTTGGATAGATATCTTGCTCACAGGCATATTCTGTTGGTTCTGGACTTCAATCCAGACAGCCAATAGTGCTTCCATGTTCTCCATAAGAGTACTTCTGGTACGAGTGATCTTGGAAGCACTCAAACAGGTTATGTTTTTAGCACCCTCTTTGATTTTGACAGCACCTGCAAGAATTGTCCTTACCGTGGTTGGAGGTAAACCGTGGACTTTACAGATATCAACAGCCCGATCGCCAGCCTCGAAACGACGTAACACATCTAACTTCACTTAAAGAGTAACACTTTTCCTGGTTCTCCTACAACCAGACACACGATCAGCACTTACTGTGCACTTTCAACTCATAAGTATGGGTGATTACACGATAAAATCCTGGAAACAGGCACTGCACAAAATGTAAAATGGCGACGTTAACGCAGCATAGCAACATGGGTGACGACGTTATAGTGGACTTAGCGACGTAAAGTGAGGTTATGTCACATTGTGACAACGACGTTATAGCGAAACGACGTAAAACCGAAACGACGTTTAGCGGGGCCTACCAGTAGTCATCAAACATAGAACCGGTGTCGTCAACATGCTGAGGCACATATCTTAGAATGAGATCTGAGTAATTGTAGTAAATGGCTCTATGTGCAGTGAGGAAGGATAAAGTCCCGACTAACTAACTAACTACCTAACTAACTAACTAACTAACTAACTAACTAACTAACTAAGTAACTAACTAACTAACTACTTACCAACTAACTAACTACCTAACTAACTACCTACCTAACTAACTACTAACCAATTATCTAACTAACTAACTAATTAACTAACTAACTAGCCAACAAACTAAGGAAGCAACTAACCATCTAACTAAAAAGCTATCCAACCAAACACCAACCAACCAACTAACTAACAAAATAACAAACTTGGGGCATTGAAAACATCTGATGGGAGGTGCCTTAAAGAGATTATAACAAAGATCGCCATGACAAAAGTGCCCTTTTTGCAAGGTGGAGAACGTACTGACCAATAAAAAAAATTGCACTTGCAGCGAGAAAAAGAGTTTTGAGGTGTAACATAGAACCTGTACTTTTGTATTTATTTTAAACGTAGGCAATGAGCAGTCAAGCTAAAAAACATATAATGGCAGTGGAAATGCATTTTTTTAAAACAATTTTTAAAAATGTTTCTTTTCCACTAAAATTCAAAGAATACCATGGGCAGTCAGTAAAACTAATGAGCAAGTCCTACAAGAAGAACATGAAAACTGTAATCTGATTAGAGAAATTATAAATAGATAGTCCAGATTTTTGGGTCATGTTATGAGACGAAATAAGCTGGAAAACTTGGTGACAACTGGCAAGATTAAGGGAAAAAGAACAAGGGGAAGGAAGAGAAGTAAATATTTTGATGGTTTAACCACTTGGCATGGTCGCGACAAGAACAGGGAGCTTATCCACGACTATAGTGATAATGTAAGATGGCTAAATATGACTGCCGCGCTTATCGGCATGGCACATGATGATGATGAAGGTACTCTCGTGCGTGATTTTAAACGCACTTATTTTTTAAATTCATTGGACAGCCAAAATTAGCATTCTGGACATTGTCAGGGAGTCTAAGTCGCAAAGACAAGTTATCACAAACAGCAGAAGTATCAATAATAATTTTTTGGCCAGATATGGGAAGACAAAAACTGGAACATGTTTTTTTTTCAATTGGAAAGATATTTGGAAAGAGAGATAGAGGAAGACAGTGTCAGAAAACTCGTGATACTCTTGTGTCATGGCATGGAACTGAGTCAACACACGAATTGATCTATGCCGTTGGAGATCGTAATTTGTGGTGCAGCATGATCGCCCACGAAATGATTTTTAGCTCAGCCAATGGCCAGATAATTAATAACCAATGTTACGTCATTTCAAATTCAAAAATGCAAAACCAATGAATTCTCGAATCCAGACTGTTGATCTCAACACTACACAGTCCAGATCAGGGCAACTCTATTGCCAAGTAGTATTTCTATTATCTTATTTCTAACTGTTCCTCCTTGGCAAAGCTTGGCTTCAATTGCCTAGAACTATTCTTGTAACAAATACAGAATTCAATTCGAACTCTGCAACTTAACTGCGAAACCGTGATAAATTGACACTGACATAGGTTTTCAATCTCTAGTCTAGGATTTATTTTCGGGCAACATGCTTGTGAGACAAATGACCTGCAGGTAGAAATCATACCATCACATAGTTCGTCATCCCTGCTCACACTGCCGTACTAATCATTCTAATATAAAGAAAACATGTCGCCTGTCATATCATCTCGTCCAGTTGACAGTTCAATATTAATATTTCTAATTGTACTATAAATATTTCAGATAAACCTTTATATATATTTACTCACGCCATCATTGTTCTTGTATGACCTTTCGCTGATTCTCCAACTGGAATGTCGGACCCATTATTATATTATCTTATTCCTTCCTCTACTTCTGTCTGTATCGCGTTTATTCTTCAATCGGTTCTTACTTTTTCCTTCATCTTTCATTTCATCAAGATCTTTAGATGTTTAGTCCTTTCTCTATTCGTTTCTCAAAGATCTTGTCCTCTTGATAACAGTGTGCTTGCTTCTTTCATGGCTGTTCCCCGTCTGTCGCTCTATGACGTCCCGTTTCCAATATTTACCCGTGTGCGTTCACTGTCTGTGCCGCAATTGTACTTTCAGCTATTTTAAATCGCTATCTTTGCTGTGCGCCGCATGGCATCTATCTGTGGTGGCATCCGAAGTAATGATGTAAAGGTATTCACTGTGCCAATCTAAGTCCTTGTAGAGTTACTATTAAGTATTATTATTAACCTAAGTCTACTCTAGTTATTTCTATTTTTAAAACCATTAAACGCAATAATTTGATCTTGAACTTGTATTTGCATGTTTCCGATTCATTAAATAATTATTCTAACCTGAAAGGGAATAAGTACATCACTTATTTTTGCTCATTGCCCACGTTATACATCCATACAAAAGTACAGGTTCTATGTAGCACTGCAGCACTCTTTTATAGCTGCATGTCCCAAAGTGACACATGTGACACAGTGACAGACAGAAGTGGCTATGGTTGTCTAGAGGATGCCAATGATATGTCTGTATGAACACGCTGCAGGTTCACTGATCCACAGTTATATACACTAGAAAACACCTTTTCGCGCACATCAGTTTATAAATGACACAGGTACATGATTCACAGCAATCAGGAACCTATTTCCTATTTGGCACAGGTACATAACACAACTGTCTTCGATCGGCCTGATGATGTAACTAATAGGCCTCGGACTAGATCCCGTGTCCGAGCTTCCTGGCTGCCTGGCTGAGATACACTCAGATTATCAGATAACACAGTAACCCAAGTAACCCCGCTATTGCCGCCATTTAGAATTCACCTCCCCCCTCCCCCTGCGAGAATTCTAATCTAGACAAGTGCGTGACACCCCCACCACTTGTTTGGGGATTTTCCCATTAGCATAAAGATTTATAATGATTTGTCCGTGTCTAAACCATCACCTGGTCTGGGACTATCACAGTTTGTTGAAGATGTGATTAACCTTGTTGGCCCCGTACGTGCTCTAGCCATCCCTGTGTTGGGTCTCACCCATTGTATCTGTAATTCCTACCTCAATCTTTCTGACTTCACATCTGCATATACTTCTTCTCTTAACATCTATGACCCTTTGTTGTAAATCCCACCTTCTTAGGTCGTTCACTGACCCAATTACATTGCTAGTATTAGCAAATTCCGAACACGTCGTTTACCCCCTATATCCGATTATTCATGCACATTACTGTCATGATTTCACTGTGTATCCACCAGATAATGACAATACAGACGGTCATATTCATGGCCTGTGTGCAAAGCTACATTTGTTTTTTAACCGGGACAGAAAAACAAAGTCGGAATGTACATCTGCAGTTGTTTACCAGTTAGATCAAGGACACCGCTAAGTCGCCAACATCAAACAAGGAAATCTTCTTTGACAATCCCCACAAGACGGGAAATTGTAGGCATATGTTGAGAAAAAGGGGGAAGCGACTTGTGCATGGATTGTCCAAAAGGGGGAGATAATCTACTATTGTGACATTGATGAAACCCAAGGGAAAGAATTTATTCAGAAATGGATAATCTGCCCTTGAACCACCTTTGTTAACATCAAAAGAACGTCACGTGGCCACTCAAGGCTGTTGGGTAAAAACATGCTTTGTTTACAAGTAGTGTAACTCTGAGGATTGACTTGCACGGACGTGTTTGTCACTGCAGTGGATTTTTAAAAAAAATATCTACCGTGTGCGGAAATTAATTAGATTTAATTGTACACGTGCCTGTTATGGCAAAATGTGGATATGATTTCGAAGACACTGTTGTGTTGTGCTTAAGGTATTGTAGAGAGTATATTTAAGCCTAGTTAATATAAGCAGTAGCCTCGGTAAAACTTGCTAGAGTAATGAATAGAATTAGCTCTGCTAGTGAGAATTGTGTAGTGGGGTGATATTGGGGAAATTGGGGATGGGGAGAATGTACAATGATGGGATCTTCTAGTGATGTCTGCTAGGGGTCTACACTTTACATTTTGCTCTGTCCTGATCTTAACCCACTGCAGACCGGAGTGAAGAACTCCTATGCCCATGACAGAGAATGTTCACTGTCATGTATCTGAGTGAGGCGGACACCCCCCCCCATCCAATGGAGGTTGGGACAGTTGCTATCACCCAATGTGTTGTTCTCTCGTTGACAGGTTCCTTTAGGTCACTCAAGTCACTGAGAATGGAGACCTTGGTGCAGGCAGTTGGTCAACATCTTTTGCACTTAGCCCATGATAGAAAGGGTTTACGGGAACAAGCATAAGAGGGATTATCAAACGTCACACATTAACAGAATACAAGAAATTGTTTTCTCCACACCATTTTGGAGGAAGACCAATCGTCAAATTAATGTTTCAAACATCACTTGGGAACAGAATAGTAGAAAGTGAATTTCTTTTACACCACCTGGGAAAAGACCAGTGGGCAGTATGTTTTACACGACAGGTGAACAAACAAAGAGATACAGTTATTCCCCATCACATGGGAATAAATCAGTATAAACAGATTAGGAAGTTAGTATAACAATGGTCTTGTGAACAGTAGACACTTGAAACAGGAAGTACATTTATTTCAAAGAACAGTATATTCTGGTGCTTAAGACAAGGGTGTTATAAGTATAAGAACAAATTAGACATATACTAACTGTGTGATCCAGACAGGATTTAGGGTCGGACTGTGACTAGTTCTTTTGAGTGATCAAACAGCCACCGGTGGAAATCTACCTCTAGCAGGATGGACACATACCTGGGTGAGGTCCTCGTGGAATGAATGAGGATATGGTGTGATCCTTTCTGTGATGATAGGGCTGGGCTCTTCAGCTACCTGGTCTATGTCCGCACCCAATAGAAATATTCGACACACATTCTACCCTTTACACACACACACACCTCTCACACCCATACTCTTGGTTTAATAAATTATTTTGTATTTATTTGTTAAAGCTTGAGTTGTGGAGTATGTTATGTTGGGGAAAAGTGAGAGGGGGCATGATACAAGGGTGAGTGAGAGTAAGAAAAAGGTGTTTGCAGACTGACGGAGTTTTGTGGACGGAGTCTAGTGGTTTCTCTAGGACAATAATATTGGGGTAATAAAAATGTAGTGTTGATTCCCCCCACTCCAGGGACAACACGAAAGTAAGTAAGGAAGACTTACGACATTTATTGGGGGCTCGTCCGGGATCTTTGGACAGCGGGATCTCTTGTAAGCGGGATCTCTTGTAAGCGGGATCCTTTGACAGTGGGATCTCCTGACAACGGGGTCTTTTGACACGGGATCTTTACTAAGAGGACGGTGATATTGTTGGAGAGAGAATCCAGCTAGAGTGAATGTGGATAGGGATTAGGATACATATCTTACCTGTTCACACTTCACACGTCTGCATAGGTCTGTGGTCCTGATTCTTCTCTTGTCACTGAGTGATTGTGTTGTGTGT
The DNA here is from genome assembly GCA_014155875.1 of Cepaea nemoralis. Classification (NCBI taxonomy): domain Eukaryota; kingdom Metazoa; phylum Mollusca; class Gastropoda; order Stylommatophora; family Helicidae; genus Cepaea; species Cepaea nemoralis. The sequence goes on from JACEFZ010015546.1 coordinate 11,575, forward strand.
GGTCTTAATTATTAGATTAACAGTGATTGTTCATTATATATATATTCCTCTTGGAGATAATCTGCACCCTATCTGCTGACTTACCTGTCTGAAAAATGGCCACTCCTAAATTAACTGGGGCAGAACTAAGGGCAAAGGGGGAAGGAATGGGTTTGTCTGGTTCAGCTTTAACGGATTACATACAGGAAGTGGAGAGAGAGTATCGTCAAGCAGAAAGAGACGATCGGAAGGCCGAATTGGAATTGAGGAAGATGGAGTTAGAAACTAAGAGGATAGAAGCTGAGCAAGCCACTAGAAGGATGGAACTTGAAGCTGAGCAGGCAGCTAAGAAATTAGAAGCTGAGCAAGCAGCTAGGAAACTGGAAGCTGAGCAAGCAGCTAGGAAACTGGAAGCTGAGCAAGCAGCTAGGAAACTGGAAGCTGAGCAAGCAGCTAGGAAACTGGAAGCTGAGCAAGCAGCTAGGAAACGGGAAGCAGAGCAGGAGGCCCAGAAAAGGGAGCACGAGTACAGGATGAAGGAACTTGAGTTGAAGAGACAATCTAATGGGGAAACTGAGGGTGCAGTTGGAGGTTCCTCAGTCCCAGGCTCAACTTCAGCAGGTGGACATAGTTACCATGCTATGAAGTTTCCTCTAGCAATCTACGAGGAGGACAAGGAGAAGATTGACCAGTACCTTCAACGCTTCGAGGCCATGTCCGTGGCTATGGGTCTGGACCGTGAAAAATGGAATCTTAAGCTATCCCAGGGATTACGCGGGACGGGATACGAAGTTTATACTCGCCTGCCACCAGGACATGAGAACAATTATGATGAGTTAAAGACGGCTCTGCTGAAACGATTCGAGGTTACGTCACATACCTACCGGAAAAAATTTCGAGCAGCGAAACGAGAACCGGTGGAGTTGTTTGCCGCCTACAGTTTGCGTCTTAAATCTTATCTCCATAAGTGGATGGATTTGGCTGGGTTCGCACATGACTATGAGAGTCTGGAAGAACTCATGGTGGTCGACCAGCTGAAGAAGCAAATGTCAAAACCTCTAAGGACATTCCTGGGAGAACAAGGAGCGGAACGTATTGACCTCGTGACAAAATTAGCAGAACGGTTCGTAGAGGTACATGGGGAGGCCGGGGAAAACCTTCCCACCAACACCAAAAGTCAGGAGAAACATGACAAGAAGAAAGCCAAAAGCTCTGGAACAAAAAAGGGGGAACCTTATGTGCAAAAATCAGAGGATAGTTCAGAGAAGACGAAGGAAGGAAGCAAGAGCTCTTCGAGCTCTACACCAAAACGACCGTGGTCGGAGAAGTGGTGTTCAATTTGTAAGTCACCCACTCACAATACGAGGGACTGCAAATCGAAGGCTAAGAGCCCTCACTTCGCAGCATGTCAAGTGACTTCCAAGGAGGTTGTCACGGAGAATGCCAAGGTCAGCAAGATAGCTCACCATCAGGAGAGCTCACTCAAGTCCGGCACAAGAAAATCTAGGACAGAGAAATGGTGCAACCAATGCAAGTCAAACACGCACAATGCTATTGACTGCAAGAGAAAGTCAGGAGAATCTAAATTCATCGTGTGCCCCGGGAGACCTAAGGTGGAGCCCACTGAACAGGTCGAGGCCGACGAAGAAACTCCAGACCAGGAAAAACCACCTGTAGTGGAATTGGTAGAGGTTAACGGTCGTCAAGTGGAGTGTTTGTACGACACAGGACTGGACGGGGAGGCCGTGATTTCTGCGGATCTGGTACACCAGAACAATTCACAGGTGAGACCATGGAAATACAGCCTGCACAGAAGAGTGCTGTGGCCATGAAGTTGCCCATTGCTAACGTGGAGATTCGGTCAAGATATGTCACCGGCACAATCAAGGCTGCTGTATTGACCGATCCCATTTTCCCAGTAATCCTAGGTTGCCGGTATGTCTTTCTGGGAATGCCCAGGGAGCCAATCCATATGGGAGCAATACAGACTCGCTCTCAGACGAGAACGGAAGAGGCAGACGCAATTGTGACTAACCCAATGCCGGGGGAGCTACGAACTGCCCAGAGTGAGGATGATACTTTACGTCCTTGCTACAAAAAGCTGCAGAAAAGTGCTGATCCACCAGGACGGGGGCAGTACTACATGAAGAATAGGATACTCTACAGGAGAGCAGGAAGGGGAAACAACCTATACGGTCAGTTGGTCGTTCCGAAAGCTCACCGGTCCCAGATTCTTCATATGGGGCATACCATCTCCTTTAGTGGACACATGGGTATTGCCGCCACCATGCAGCGGATTTCCTGCCACTACTATTGGCCGGGAATGACAGAGGATGTGCGTCGGTATGTGAAGTCATGCCCTGAGTGCCAGAGGGTGGCACCGAAACACTGGACAGCACCGGTGGTCCTGGGTGAGATGCCCGTCATGAACTCTCCTTTCGAGAGGGTAGCCATCGATATCGTAGGTCCACTTCCTAGGACTAGGAAGAGGAACATGTATATACTCACAATGGTGGATTGCTGTACAATGTGGGGTGAAGCCATACCGTTGACCACGATTGACTCGAAACGAGTGGCGGATGCACTGATGGAGGCCTTTACAAGATTAGGCTTCCCAGATCAAATTCTGACGGACAATGGGTCCCAGTTTTGTGGAAAACTCATGGAGGAGGTATTTAGAGTGTTTCACTCTAACCACATACATACCAGCCCTTACCATCCTCAAGCCAATGGACAAGTAGAGCGTTTCAACGGCACGTTGATGACAATGCTCAGGAAACTAGCGCAGGAAAAACCTGATAGGTGGGATGAATATATCCCTGCAGCACTCTTTGCCTATCGGGAAGTTCCTCATGGCTCAACAGGACTACCACCCGCTACGTTGCTGTTTGGTCGTCCAATCAAAGGACCGTTGGAAGCCATGTTGAGGAGTTGGACTGAAGAGGGGACGTCAGAAGAAGTAATCTCATCCTATCAATACGTGGAGGAACTGAAAGAAAAACTCCACAAAGGATGGACTCTGGCAAATCAAAACTTGAAAAAGGCCAGGAAAAGACATGCGGCTTACTACAACCGTAGGTCTAAAGACAGATCTCTAGAGGTGGGAGACAAAGTTTTGTTGCTACTCCCAACGGGAAACAACAAACTGGAGATAGGTTGGCAAGGACCATTTCCCGTGGAAAGGGTAATATCCAGAACCAAATATCAGATCCGGATCCGGGGAAAGTCGAAGATTTTCCATATCAATCTCTTGCGGAAATACGAAGAGAGACCCGGAGAAAAAGCAGCTCACCTCATGGCAATGGCGGTTGCAGTGGAGACAGAAGTGGGAACCAGCGAGGGCAGGGAATATCCCCTGGTACACCAGGAAACCTACAAGGATGTGCAGGTGAACCCTGATCTGACCTCCCAGGAGAGGGAGAAGATAACCCAGGTTCTCAGGTCTCATAAGGAGATACTGACTGATAAACCAGGACGAACGAGGTTGGTGGAGTTCGAGATGACGTTGACTACACAGGAGCCTGTTCGCCAGAAGGTTTACCTAGTGCCCTTCTCTAAAGAAAAGGCCCTGGAGGAGGAAATACAAAAACTGCTGGAGGATGACGTGATTGCACCATCCACATCCCCATACAATGCGGGGGTAGTTTTGTTACGGAAACCAAGTGGAGAACACCGGTTGTGTATAGACTACCGACTTCTGAACAGTCATACACAATTTCAGGTGGAACCTTTGCCGAATCCAACGCAGTTATTCGCTAGGCTCCATAAGGCTCGGTACTTTTCAAAGGTGGATCTGAGTCGGGGGTACTATCAAATACCAGTCAAACCGGAGATTCGACCACTGCTGGCCTTCAGTACACCCAGTGGACACTACGAATTCAAGGTCAGGCCCTTTTGGTCTCAGCAACGCACCTAGTGTGTTTACACGTATGATGAGGACTTTACTAGATCCTTTACAGGATCCGGCCATCATCTCCTTCATGGATGATATTCTGATTTCCAGTGGCAGCTTGGATGACCATTTGCAATCCTTGGAGAGAGTGGTTAATAGACTCAAGGAAGCAGGGCTTACCGCTCGTCCAACCAAGTGCATGATTGGTTACCAGACTCTGGAATTTCTAGGTCACACCATCACTCCAGGACACATTGTCCCAGAAGAGAAGAACCTAGAGAAAATCAGAAATGCCCCAAGGCCAAAAACGAAGAAGGACGTGCGATCTTTTCTCTCGTTGTGTGGATTCTACCAGAAATTTATCCCACATTTCACTGAACTGGGAGCTCCATTGACGGAAACCTTGAAAAAGGGATTCCCGGACCAAATCATTTGGACACCAGAATGTGAGACTGCCTATAGTCAGTTAAAGGAGGCCTTGGTCAGTAAACCTGTATTACAGCTCCCGGACCTTTCCAAACCATTTGTGTTGAGAACGGATGCAAGTGGGATTGGGATTGGGGCAGCGTTGTTACAGGAAGGGAAAGACGATGCTTCGGTTTTGAAACCTGTGGCATACGCAAGCAAGAAACTACTCCAGGCTGAGAGGAATTATTCGACCGTCGAGAGAGAATGTTTGTCTCTCGTATGGGCCGTGCAAAAATTCCAGCCCTATTTGTATGGAGTTAAGTTTCGGGTCCAGTCAGATCATCAGCCCCTGATGTTCCTGGCTACTTCTCAGAAGCTCAACGCCCGTTTGATGCGGTGGTCGTTGTTACTTCAACCCTACAATTTCACAGTTGAGTATATTCCTGGGAAGGAAAATGTTGGAGCGGACTTCTTATCAAGACACCCAGCTCCTGAAGAAGAGGAATGAATCATCTGGATTGAATTCACAGTGGAGAAGAGTGAGATGGACTACTCTCTTAAGAGGGGGCCTATGTCATGATTTCACTGTGTATCCACCAGATAATGACAATACAGACGGTCATATTCATGGCCTGTGTGCAAAGCTACATTTGTTTTTTAACCGGGACAGAAAACAAAGTCGGAATGTACATCTGCAGTTGTTTACCAGTGAGATCAAGGACACCGCTAAGTCGCCAACATCAAACAAGGAAATCTTCTTTGACAATCCCCACAAGACGGGAAATTGTAGGCATATGTTGAGAAAAAGGGGGAAGCGACTTGTGCATGGATTGTCCAAAAGGGGGAGATAATCTACTATTGTGACATTGATGAAACCCAAGGGAAAGAATTTATTCAGAAATGGATAATCTGCCCTTGAACCACCTTTGTTAACATCAAAAGAACGTCACGTGGCCACTCAAGGCTGTTGGGTAAAAACATGCTTTGTTTACAAGTAGTGTAACTCTGAGGATTGACTTGCACGGACGTGTTTGTCACTGCAGTGGATTTTTAAAAAAAATATCTACCGTGTGCGGAAATTAATTAGATTTAATTGTACACGTGCCTGTTATGGCAAAATGTGGATATGATTTCGAAGACACTGTTGTGTTGTGCTTAAGGTATTGTAGAGAGTATATTTAAGCCTAGTTAATATAAGCAGTAGCCTCGGTAAAACTTGCTAGAGTAATGAATAGAATTAGCTCTGCTAGTGAGAATTGTGTAGTGGGGTGATATTGGGGAAATTGGGGATGGGGAGAATGTACAATGATGGGATCTTCTAGTGATGTCTGCTAGGGGTCTACACTTTACATTTTGCTCTGTCCTGATCTTAACCCACTGCAGACGGAGTGAAGAACTCCTATGCCCATGACAGAGAATGTTCACTGTCATGTATCTGAGTGAGGCGGACACCCCCCCCCCCCCCATCCAATGGAGGTTGGGGACAGTTGCTATCACCCAATGTGTTGTTCTCTCGTTGACAGGTTTCTTTAGGTCACTCAAGTCACTGAGAATGGAGACCTTGGTGCAGGCAGTTGGTCAACATCTTTTGCACTTAGCCCATGATAGAAAGGGTTTACGGGAACAAGCATAAGAGGGATTATCAAACGTCACACATTAACAGAATACAAGAAATTGTTTTCTCCACACCATTTTGGAGGAAGACCAATCGTCAAATTAATGTTTCAAACATCACTTGGGAACAGAATAGTAGAAAGTGAATTTCTTTTACACCACCTGGGAAAAGACCAGTGGGCAGTATGTTTTACACGACAGGTGAACAAACAAAGAGATACAGTTATTCCCCATCACATGGGAATAAATCAGTATAAACAGATTAGGAAGTTAGTATAACAATGGTCTTGTGAACAGTAGACACTTGAAACAGGAAGTACATTTATTTCAAAGAACAGTATATTCTGGTGCTTAAGACAAGGGTGTTATAAGTATAAGAACAAATTAGACATATACTAACTGTGTGATCCAGACAGGAGTTAGGGTCGGACTGTGACTAGTTCTTTTGAGTGATCAAACAGCCACCGGTGGAAATCTACCTCTAGCAGGATGGACACATACCTGGGTGAGGTCCTCGTGGAATGAATGAGGATATGGTGTGATCCTTTCTGTGATGATAGGGCTGGGCTCTTCAGCTACCTGGTCTATGTCCGCACCCAATAGAAATATTCGACACACATTCTACCCTTTACACACACACACACCTCTCACACCCATACTCTTGGTTTAATAAATTATTTTGTATTTATTTGTTAAAGCTTGAGTTGTGGAGTATGTTATGTTGGGGAAAAGTGAGAGGGGGCATGATACAAGGGTGAGTGAGAGTAAGAAAAAGGTGTTTGCAGACTGACGGAGTTTTGTGGACGGAGTCTAGTGGTTTCTCTAGGACAATAATATTGGGGTAATAAAAATGTAGTGTTGATTCCCCCCACTCCAGGGACAACACGAAAGTAAGTAAGGAAGACTTACGACAATTACATTACCCCCTCCTCAAAAGAAAATATAGTTTTCAAATGATGAGAGAGTCATGCTTCTCAAAAGTTATGACCACGTACAGTAACGCTGCATAGGTATCCGTAAGTATGTCTCCCTTATACTCCATCTCTAGCCCCTTTCATTATCCTATTAAGTACCACGTACAGTAACGTTGCATGGGTATCCGTAAGTATGTCTCCCTTATACTCCATATCTAGCCTCTTTCATTATCCAATTAAGTACTACAGCAGGTAATCACAAGTAACCTCACATATTCCCCCATCCGCCCGCACCAACACAACCTAATGTCCACCTTGTGTACCAATCCGTAAGCTAATACATCACATAATAAGCAACATATCATAGAAAACATCACATTTGTGTACCTGCAGGTCCATTAATATCATAACGAACACACGAACTATGCAACCTTGCGAATAAGTATCCAGCTATCTAATGAACGTCCATGAATAAATGTCGAGGCGCTACATCGCCTCTGTTCTCCACCGCACAATATATGCTATTAATAATAGTCTATAATAACACACACCAGATAAGAAACAGAACCAAATGTTGTGGCTCCATACCCTTGGTAATTTCTTGACAGCAGGTCTGCCATGGTGCTGTCTTCACCCCGTATGGGTATTGGCACAAATGCGTATTCCTGCAGCAATGTGCTCCAGAGATGAACCCGTGCTTTCTTCATCGCTGCCGTATAGATAAATTGAGCGGTCTGTGGTCCGTTTGTAGAATTAATTTTCTGCCCAGTAAGTACCTGGAAAGTTTATGTATGGACTACAAAATTGCTTGGGCCTCACGTTCTAGCGTTGAGTAATGTTCCTCTGGTTTCAAGAGTTTCCTGCTGACGTATAGCTCTGGATGCATCAGGTAGTTTTTCTCTTGCATCAAACATCCGCCGATTTCTGTCGATGGTGCGTTTACCCTGACAGTAAATTGTAAATCCAGACTAGGGAGGATTAAAATGGGATGACTAGAAAATACACTCTTTATACCTCTGAGTGCGTCATCGCACTGCTGTTTCCACATAACTTTGTTCGGTCTGCCCTTCTGGATCAAAGCAGACAACACTGACGTGATGAAAGAAAACTTTTTTATAGATTTATTATAAAAGTTTGCTAACCCGAGTAAACTCCTAACTTGCTTCTTCCTTTTAGTTATTTGAATATCCAGAATCTTCTTCACATTTTTGTCTTCCGGTTTAAGTACGCCACTGCCTATACCATGAGAGCTTATTTCCTCGTATGCAGTTTTGACTTTGGATGGCTTAATAGTAAGGTTATGTTGTCTAAGACTCTCAAATAAGGACTCTAATCCTGAAAAATGATCTTCCGTGTTTTTTACCAAAAAGACACATGTCGTCTATATAATTGATAATCTCTTTGCGTCTCTGTAACAGTGTCCTCATCATCCTAACGAACTTTGCTGGTGAGTTAACTAACCCGAACAGCATGTAATTCCACTGGAATAGACCCTGTGTGGTGACAAATGCCGTTAGTTGTTTAGCTGTTTCACTCATGGGTATTTGCCAGTACCCTTTTGCCAAATCCAACTTGCTAAACTACTTTACCGATGATATTTGCGTCTGTGTCTGGTGATCGAGTGAAATGGCGAGTCATGACCGCTAACGCTTTCCGGCATGGCACATGAATGATTGATTGATTGAAATCATCAGTACTGACCATGAGTTCCGGATCCACAATCGTAATGCTGTTCAAACTCCTGAAATTTATACATAATATTAGCCTATTGTCCTTTTTTTATGACTACCATGGGAAACGAGTATGGGGAGTCTGATCTGGAAATTATCTTCTTTTCAGTAAGTCTGTTATCTCACTGTCTACAGCTGCTCTGTAATTATGTGGGATAGGGTATGGTTTCAGTCTAATTGGTTGGGCCTCTGTTAGCTTGATGTCATGTGTCATCAAGTCTGTCTTCCCTGGTACATCAATAGGGAAATCTGAGTATTACTCTAACAGCTTGACTAGTCTTGTTGTTTCACTAGGTTTCAATCTATCATTAATGGACACATCTTGCCATGTTTCTGTCTGTCTCAGTGAAACGATTGGTAAATGCATCTGCACGTCATTGTCGCATGAGGCCTCTTCGTCAATGATCCTGGAGCACGCTGTCTGACTTGCCTCCCCCTCAATAATTGTCTCTGTCACTGGTTGTAAGGATTCTAGTCGTGGGGCGAACAGTCTTAGCATATTAACGTGATACACTTTGTGTTTCCCTTTCACATTCACCATATAGTCCACATCTGACACTCTCCTGACAATTCTGAACGGTCCTTGCCAGGTCACTATCAACTTATTATATATTTCTGGCAGAAGAAGTAACACTTCCTCATTATCTTGGAAAGATATCAGCTTTGACTTTCTGTTTGCGTACTGTCTATACCTAGCCCCCGACATTTCCAAAGCCTCACGTGCACTCTAGCATGCCGAAATAACTCGGTCTCTAATATTTACTACTAGGTCATACGAGGAAATCGTATTACTATCATTACTCTTCCCTGTTAGCCAATCTTTCAATACGGTCATGGGGCCTCTTGGGTTTGCCCCATATAACAGTTCAAATGGTTAGAAGCCTGTACTTTATTGTCTTACATCTCTATTTGCAAACAGGATAGCTGGTAAGTAATTATCCCGTTCCGTCCCTCATTAAGTGATAACCTGATGTATAAACCTGTGTAATGTTCAACAGTCTGTTCACTTCTCTCATCATCTGAGAGGTAAATTGTCGACCATTGTCTGATAACACTTTATTAGGGAAACCTAGCATCGAGAATAGAGCTAACAATGCTTTAGCTACAGCTTCTGTCGTAATGTGTTTTAAAGGTACTACTCTGACTATCTAGTGCAAAAATAAACCATGGTCAAGTTATACCCATGACCCATGTTGGACATCACTGCTAAAGTGTCAATGATGTCGATCGCTACTTTTTTAAATGGCCTGACATTCAGGTCTGTCGCTTGTAGAGGTGATTTTGCCGTCTTTTCTTTTGACAAGTAGTACGGGATCTGTAATATAGCTAAACCCTGGCCAATAAAACTGGGACATGACTTTATGTTGTGTACGTGCTATTCCGATGTGCCCTGCGAATGGTATGTCATGCGATGTTCTCATAATCAGCTCTCTGTATGTTGAGGGTACCACTACTTGCCTACGCGTAGTCTTGTCATCTGAAAAGCAGCGAGTGAAGATATTATTTTTTTTTTCATTTCGAAGCACCATCTATTCGTCTTTGATTGCTTCTGTTCTAACTTACTACACCATTGGAAACATTTGTTCAGCGTAGTATCGTGTCTCTGACAGTCGCTAAATCTCTATTTGAGATCAGTTCTCTCCTGCTCCGTTGTGCTATCCTTGGTCTCAGTCTCATTGTCTACCTCATGTATCATTTCTTCCTCAGCTATAGTATCTAATCTTGTTTGTCTTCTTGTAAATACCGCGTTGCTTCTCACGCCACATTTATGGTACAAATTATCAATTTCCTGTTATGTACATTATTTAACTGTTGGAACATTTCCAATGATCCGGTCTTTCACTGGGGATTCCAGGACACACGCTGTCACTCTTCCTGTGAGGTATGGTGTTGTCACACCGATCTCAGCTAGTGGGTAAAATTCTACTGTCCCGTTAAACGTTAGCAATTTGATCGCTTTTCCTATGTAATCCGAGGTATGTACCAAACTCTTTCGTACCCCTATGGTCGTACATCCGGAATCCCTGAGGGTTAAAGCTGGACTATAGTTGACAAATCCAAGGTGCAGCTTTAGACTCCCTCCTAAGTGTACCGATGACATCGCTGGGAATGGGTGTCCACATATCAGATAGATTTGCAGGTTGTGTCAAATAAAGGCTTGCACCCATTACAACTCTCATTGTTGAGTGTCTCAATCACTTGGGCTGCATTTGAGTGTTCATTTTCCTCCGCCGTACATTAAGAGTGGGTATGTCCCTTTTTGCCACATTTGAAACAAATAATCTCCTTCCTTCTGTTATTCGTTGGAATACTGGATGGTTGTACATCACACTGTGCTGCCATATGCCTCCAGTTCCCATAATTAAAGCATCCAGAATAGACATTCTGACGTCTCTTAAGATTCCCCCTGTGGTATGGGTAATGTCCTAATTTGTCAACATGGTTGCTACGGAAACCATTGTCTTGAGACCCATGCTGTCCACATTTATGTGCTGAGTCCACAATTTTCGACCTCGGTCTAATAACTGGTTTCTGATTATAAGCCGCACACACTATTTCTTCATTAGTTTGCCTGCCAATAGAACAGTTTGGATGTGCAGTCATGTAGTTTTGCCCTATTTGGGACATTGTTTCAATGTCCTTTGGTTTTCGTTCTTCAAAGAAAGCCACTAAGTCTGCATTACATGACGATAATACCTTGTCTCGTAGCATCAAATCCACTAAACGATTAAAGTCTCCTCCTACGTCAGCTAGTTCCATCCATTTATTAAATACGCTCTTCACAGTATTGAGAAAATCTGTTAAGTCCTAATTTTCCTCTGGCACAAATTGTCTGAACTTAGTTCTGTATCCATATTCGGTTAGGTTGGACTTCGTAAGCAATCGCTGACGCAGAATAGTATAGATATTCCTTTCTGACACTGGTAGATTGAACATGGTATCCAATAACTTCCCCTCAAATATTCGCTAAGCCTCATAGCATATTCTCATTCTGGAGAGCCTAAAGTCTTAACTGCAGCCTCGAATCTGTCCAGATATGCCTGAAACTTTTCTCTATCCGTAAAGTATGGCAGTTTTAGTCGCTGTGGAGAGTGTGAGTGTCTTTCGCCTTCATCACTCTGACCATTCGACGGTAGCTCTAATTTCTTGAGTGCAATTTCCTTCTCCATCTCAAACTGATACTTTTGTTTTTTCTATTTCTGGTTTCATTTGTGTCTCTTTCTCTTCCTGTAGACGTTTGGCCTCCGGTTTATTTTGTCTTTGTTCTCTCTCAGTCTGTTTTTGTTCTCTTTCCAATTGATGATATTCTTTCAATTTTGCTTTTGCAAACTCCTGCAAATTTCTGCCAGTCAGGCCTATCCGTTCATCTGCTTCAATATATTCCATTAACGTAGGCATCCTTGTAATTGTGGACACTTTGCTGTCCGTCAGTCAACTGTAAATATAAAGACCCTGCTGCTTGTCATTGTGCACCTTCCCTGAGTACACCATCACTTACTCTGTAAGTAAATTCACAGTACTGATAATACGATTCTCTACTCGATCACTAGTGGCCCTAAAGTGACATCATTGTATTTTTCAGTATGTTTTCCATCTTTCAAAGTTCTATCTTTCTTATCACTATTCTTGTTCTAATCTCTTCGAGTCACATCTCACCAGACTGTTCCTAGATAGATGTACAGATACATTTGTTTAAGATTATTCCCATTTACCCGTATATTACTTTGTGGTATTTCTTTATTCTTACTGACGACCATAATCTGTGTCTTCTAACAATGTAATTTTAACCCTAGTTGTTCACTGTTTATAATAACCGCTGCATCTACTAGATGTTGCAGATCCTGTTCATTGTATGCAATCAATTTGTGTCATACACATATCTAATGTTATTGATGTTATGTTCCCGAAAGGCAATATATTTCATAAATTATTAAATTTTTTTTTTTTTTAAATATTGTCACTGTATAGGGAAAACAGATCTGGAGACTTTACACATCCCTGTGGCACACCTCTCTTAATAGACTGATATTGACCTTAGGGAAACATTTTGTTCTCTAAAACGTTCACACAAAAAGCGTTTTACCAGAGTGTACCGACTTAGAAACACCAATAAATGTTCAAATTACAACCCTTTCTGTTTTACAGCTGAGCACTTTGAAAATCAATCGTCGTGTTATTTGAAGAATCAAGATGTACAAGAAGCGCACTTCCCCATTACTTGTGATTATCGCCGGACTACTCTCTTGCATTGCTACCGCAGATGCCTATGTATGTATTAATCCTGTTGTGCCAATTGTCTATGCAGCCTGTCAGTTACCATGCTACAGTTTCTTCTTCTTTTGCTGATTTCGATTCCCCTATGGAACATAGGATATCAACCAACTCACATGAAGCCTCACTACTCTCGTCTGTGTCCAGTAGCTCCCTCCATGTCTTCTCCATATTCCTAATGCATGTATCTAGTTATCTGCTAGGGTGTTTTATGGCGCCCTTTATTTCTTTTCGCGCTATGAGTTCCTGCCGGTCTTTGTGGCTAAAGGCTTGCGAACGTGGTTCATGGGCCGCTTTCCAGGCGTTCGAAACTCAGCCACGACCGATTTGTACAGCAGACCGTGTCGCGTTGTGTTATAACGTTTTGGTATGGGAGCCGGTCGTTCAGAAAGCAATGACGAACTACTGAACGTAAAAACGTGCCTAGTGCATCAACAGCAGCTGAAATTCTGGTGTTGACTGCAATGTCCTGTAAGGGATATGCAACATTTAAAACATATATATGAGTTCCTAGGCAGGGCTTTCTATTTACACTAAAATTTAGTTGCATATCCTTTACAGGACGTCGCAGTGAACGCCGGCATATTTTGCTATTGTGATATTTTGGCAAGTTTATGTTCAGTAGTCTGCCATTGCTTTTTGAACGACCGACACATCCATACCATTTCGTAACAACGTAAGGTGGTATGCTGCCAAATCGCCCACAGCTATGTGTCGAAAGTTTTGAACTGCGTCGTATCATCTTCGCCATGGAGCTGGCCCATTTACACTATTTAGAAATATTCTCAGTGTGTAACTAGCGCCAGCGTCTTCTCCTCTCCTCTTGTTTCTCCAGAATCGGTCCACCTCTCGCGCTAAACTTCAGGTTAATGATTCTGTCGTACGGTCTTAGTGCCTGTATTCAGTGCAGGCCCCAGTTAATTCAAGTGAATTGTTAATTAGTAATTGTGTTAGTCATTCTCCATGTCTCTGATCCATACCACAAACGTAGCGGGTTCAAGCCCAACACCGGTCAGTTGGACTAAAATGTTGACTTCTCGTCCTTGACTTGATGACATAAATTACATGTACTTCTCAAGTCGGAGTGGGTTCGGCTGACGACGAGGGACACACGCGCAAAAAATAAGTCCAGTGCACTAGAATCAGTAGCACGTGAATGAACTACGCTTGGGTTCAAAGCGAGCGAGTGCAAAACAAAAAAATAAAGAATGGCAAGAATGGAGGATGTTGTTGCTGACCATGATTTAGGAAACAAGAAATGAAAAAAGATGAATGGGCAAATACAGTGTATGGCAATTTGAAATATCTGGTTTAAACACCAGAAAAGACGACTTTACAGATGGAGAAGTCCTGCTAAGAAAACATCCACCCAAATGAACTTCATGCTAATTAATAAACGATTTAAAAATGTATTGATAATTTTGTAGACATTGAAGCTTCGAAATACCTGGTTCAAACATATTAAATATAATGTATGCTACCCTACACAACTCCAGGCGACTATACGGCGAAGTTATCCCTCATACCGCATTCGAAACCCAATGCATGCGATTTGGAAGCAGACCGTCTTGCGTTGGTTTTCATACAGTGATATGAATGTCGGTCGTTCAGAAATCAATGACAATCTACTGAAAGTAAACTTGCTCAGGGATTACAAACAGCCAAAAATTCTGGGGTTGACTGCTACCTCCTGTAAGGAAATCTAGAAGATGTGAGAGATCAAATAAGGGACATAACATCAATAACATTAGATATGCGGATGACGACATGCAACTATCTAAACTACAACTCAAATTAACGGTCAGGAAATAGGGGGTCAAAAACAGATGGCTGTGGTATTCATGATGAACATGGGTAGCGCCACGACACATAAGAAACCAGCATGCATATATTGCCTTACATATGGGGCAGTTCGTGACAATGAGAACGCTTATTCTCTGACTTTATAGCGCCTTTATGTGGCTAATTGTCAGGTGGACAGTTCTTTAACTGATTCAGTGTCGAAGGATAATATATCGCCAAATGTGACCTCCCGTTTGGACAGAAGAACGATATATCGCCAAACAAGGGTCATCAAGTTATTTCTTTTGTTTCGTTGTATCTTCTGCAATGTAAATGCTCAGTACCGGAAATTTACATTCTAATGCATGTTCATTTGATTTTGTACCATGTTTGGTTCATTTAATTTTGTACCATGATTGGTTCATTTGATGTTGTACCATGTTTGGTTCATTTGATGTTAAACCATGTAATATATGAGCAGACCATGATAACCACACGGGATACAACAACAAGCACTGAGGAAATTCCAGGCGAGGATACTACCATAGCACCCACGGTAAGTTAGCAACCACGGTAATTTAGCTCCCATGGTAAGTTAGCACCCACGGTTAGGATAAAAGCATTTTAACATAACACTAGTGACTACAACTACCCTAGCACTCACGGTAAGATAGCACCCACGGTAAAGTAGCAACCACGATAGGTGTAATATAGGTCTAATGGTAAAACAGCATCCGTGGTAATACAGCACCGACGGTAAGATAGCACCCACGATAAGATAGGATTCAAAGAAAGATGGTGCCCACAGTAAGATAGCACAATCGGTAAGATATCACCAGGCTTGTCCATGGGACATATTTTGTCGTCCCATCCCACCCCATCAACTGGTAATTTATGCCTGTCCCACCCCAACTCATCCTATGGGACCTTTCCCATGGGATTCCCAAGGTCGACATCTGGGCGTACTGCTCTCTACGGGAGGTAAAGACTACAGACCCATTTCTCTGTATACCCAGGCTTGACATATGTGAAGGACCTAACACTTAACACGGCCACAGAAGGTTTCACCTACGCCAGTTGTGTATAAGCCGACTGTCTCACATTGCATGCTTCTGGTTTCGTTCTCTTATAAGGCAGATGATTTGGTTGCGCAGCTATCTCAATAAAATGTCTCAAAACTCTGTTACATGTCCATTGGCGGCTAAAAGTCTACCTTGCAGTGTCTAGCTTGTAAGACAAAGGATAGTGGAGTCAACTATACACAAACCGGTGGAATACAAGGGAAAACCACTGCTGCATGTTTTTTTCCCCGTCGCAGTGTGTATGGTACTCACCAACCAAATTACATGTTTCCATTCCGTAAAATTTAGAAAGGACTCTTTTTCTCACCCACAGGCGTTTTAGGTATTTGTCTTTTTTGGGGTATATCGTGTAATTTTGGTATATGGTTTTTTTTTTATATGTGGCTTATTATGGTATATGGTGTTATTTTGGTATATGGTGTTATTTTTGATATGTGGCGTTATTATGGTATATGGTGTTATTTGGGTATATGGTGTTTATTTGGTATGTGGTGTTTTTTGGGGTATATGGTTTTTATATTTGGGGTATTGGTATTATTTGGGCATATGGTGTCTTTTGGGTATATGTGTTATATTGGTAACTCTGTGTCCCGGACCAGTGGGTGTTTAGTTTTAGAGTATATAGTGCTAGCCACATATTGTAGGGCAATCGGCTCCCGGTGCGATATTTGATCAATATCACCCGGGCCGTGTTTACTTAATAGGTTTCCTAGTACTCATTCATGGATGGGTCAACCTTGGCGCCCAAGTAACCTTTGAAACCCTCCTCCATGAGAATTGGAAGCAATGACCACTAGACTGGCAAACGAATATGCTAGAGGAGTTGAGTCTCTGATATAGCTCTACCGCGATCACACCTGTGAGTCAGGCTTGAAAATATTTGACAGGATAACGTATCATTATCATCATCAAGCGCCAGGCCGACAGGCGAACATAGCTAGCTATAGCTCTAACACGACCACACCTGTGAGCCATGATTGACAATATTTGACATGAATAGTATCATCAGCATCATCAAGTGTCACGTCGGCAGGCGTAGATGCTAGCTATTGATCTATCACAATTACACCTGTGACTGAGCCATGCTAGAAAATATTAACATGATAAAGTATCATCATCATAAAATGCCATGCCGGTAGGCGTGGGTGGTCATGGTTCGCCATCTCACACGGTCACCAGAGAACTCGAATCAGGTCTGTGTTCTTGTCCCGACCATGCCATGCTGTCAAACCATCAGGGTATTAATAACTGTGTGTTTCTCATGCTCTCTTCCCATCAAGCTCGCCAGTTGTTATTAAATGTTCAAGTCAATTTTTCCTCACAAGATGTCGAAAAATTATTGACTATTTACGTCTAATTTCTCCAAATAGTCTCCGTTTTTCATGTCTCTTGAAGGACTGTCTCGTTTAAGTTTCTATGCGTCCATGTTTTTTTTTTTTTTTTTTTGGTTTTCTTTTGTATTTTTCTCAAAAACCACATTTCTACCGGCATTAGATGTTTCTCAGCTAGTCTGTTAATTTTTCAATGTTTCATACGCATACAACAATATGGGTTCTATATAGCACTTCAACTTTCCTTTCCTCGCTGCAATTGACAACGTTTTGTTGGTAAGTATGTTTTCGATTTGGCAGAAGGCCACATTTGTCATGGCAATTCTTGATCTAATCTCTGCAAGTCATCTTCCATCAGATGTCACGACTGTTCCGAGATAGTTATACCGATTCACCAGTTTAAGAATGTGTCCATTCACTTGTATGTCACAATGTGGTATTTCTTTCTTCTTTGAGACGACCATGATCTCTGTTTTCTTAACATTCAATTCTAAGCCTAGTTTTGATAAAGTATAAGAAAGCTGCATCAAACAATAAATACACGTATTTGCAGATATATTTCATCACATGGTGTCGATCCGCAGCTGGGTGATATCGGATTTAAAATTAAAAAAACATGATCTAAACTCCCAGGTTGACCCAGTCTTGAGTGAGTACCGAGAATGTCGTAGAAAGTAAAGACGGCCGGCCTGATACTCACTTCATCACTGATCGTGTTACCATTGGTACTATAACAATCTAGTACAGTAAGTCTTTATTTGTGAACTGGGACCTTTACTTACCTTCCATCAGTTTAAATATCTGATGCTCATAGAGCAGGTTCTGATTTTTTTAAAAGTCCGTTACTGTCAAAGTTAGCTAGTTAGTTAGTTAGTTAATTAGTTATTTAGATATTTAATTAGTTAGTTAGTTAGTTAGTTAGCTAGTTAGTTGGTTAGTTAGTTAGTTAGTTGGTTAGTTAGTGAGTGAGTGAGTGAGTGAGTGAGTGAGTGAGTGAGTGAGTTAGTTAGTTAGTTAGATAGTTAGTTAGATAGTTAGTTAGTTAGTTAGTTAGTTAGTTAAAGTTAGTTAGTTAGTTAGTTAGTTAGTTGGTTGGTTGGTTGGTTGGTTGGTGTTAGTTAGTTAGGTTAGTAGTTAGTTAGTTAGTTAGTTAGTTAGTTAGTTAGTTAGTTAGTTAGTTAGTTAGTTAGTTAGTTAGCAGCTAAGGAAAGTGCGACAGACACCCAGAAGCTCACGAGAGGAAGTGGACACGGCGGAATAAAAGACAAGGTGGAGGTTTTCAAGCCCTGTGCTGCAGAGGCCAAAAAGGCAAAATGGGAATGTTTCATGAATGAGATTGGAGGTGATAAAACACTGTGAAAATTCTGGAAACTGCACAGACAAATACAAAGAAAAGATCGGCCTGTGACAGTGGGAACAATTTATAGAGATGATGGTGTGCGCGTGACAACAGACAAAGAGAAAGGGGAGGCGTTTCTCCATAGATTTTTGAGCAGACCAATCATGATGATGTGGACACCAAGGATGCAGTTAGAGAGGAGTTATCTATCACCATAAAGAATATGCCTTATGAAGACATCATACGGGTTGAAGATGTTAAACTATTTTTAAATAGGCAAAAGACACGGCACCAGGGCCTGATGGGGGTCAGGTATGGCCACATGAAGGCTTTAAGCGATATAGACCTGAAGGAGATGACCGACTGCTTTAACCAGAGCATTAGGACAGCATCAGTAGGCAGGATTTGGTACACAGTTATCTCATCCCTCTGCCAAAACCATTCAAGCATCACTTAAATCTTAGCGGCTTTAGGATCATCACCCTTCAAAATAAATTTTAGAAGGTTTTAGAGAAGATATTCGTTGTCAAGCTGCAAGAGTTTTGGAAAGGGGGAAGCTTTCTTCCAAGAGGCCTGGGCAGCTCAGGCCAGGAAAAGATACCTGGTCAAATGCAGCCACTACTGCCTTTGACGTTTATGAGGGGTTCCAGAGTAGACAGGAAACGATGGCGGTAGCGCTTGATCTCGAGGATGCGTACAATAGAGTTCGATATGATATTTTGATGACCGCACTGATGGAGAAGGGGGTCAATCCCTGGTTGTTGAACTAGGATAGCGGCCGTCCTGCATTCTCGTCGGATTGCTCTCCGTCTGGGTGCATGGACATCAGAGCCACATATTTTAACCCCGGGACTGCCACAGGGATCCGCAATCTCACCGGTGCTCTTTAACGTGTATACGAGCAAAATTGCAAACCTAGAAGCACCAGGGGTTGGAAGGATACTAACATTTGCAGATGATATTCTTGCATATATGCACGGGAGAGATAGGGAGCAAACAGCCCAGGAGCTACAGGCGATAGTAGACAAAGCGACTGACTGGTGCACTGAAATGGGTGCTGTCATCTACCCGGAAAAGGCAGCTGTTTTGTGGTGCTCTCTGGACAACAGGATTGTGAGAGCTGATGTTCCAAGCCTCACGATAAATGGTGGAAGAGACAACAGAGAAAACAAACTGAAGTATCTGGGAATCACATTTGACAGGAGCCTGTCCTTCAAGGATTATGTGGAGACGGTTGTGACAAGATCTCACAAGGGACTCAACGCACTTAAAACTATGGCTGTAATGGACATAGAGCAGAGAATGCTTTTCACGCTATACCAGCACTTGATCCTCTCAGTAATTGATTATGAACTAGGACTGCTCACTGTCTCAAAAAGTCAGCTGGTGAGATTGGAGCGCATACAGAACGAGGCTATGCGGGACATTCTGGAATGCACCAGAGACACCCCAGTAGTGTGTATGCGTTACATCCTTGGTCTGCCGACTGTTGCTGGTAGGCTCAAGGTGATGCAGGCGAAGGCATACCTCAGAGTAGCTGCTGACACAGATCACCCGTTGCATGAGGCGCTGGACGCAGTTAAGGGCCAGCGACTGATAAGAGGGGAATCATAGATGGCTCAGGCGGAGGATACGATCAGAGAGGTGTGCATCTTGGAGAACATTAGGCGAGGAGAGGTGAGGGTCAGAGTGCCAGCGGAGCAGTTAGACATGTGCAGAGTTATAATCAAATTGAGCCGGGAGTGCGGGGAGTGGCCAGCAGGGGCCACGGAAGTGAAATCCAGCAACTAATTCAGGATAATGCTCGCCCGGGTGATGTGATTATCTGCACAGATTGTTCGGTGTTGAGAGGTAGTAGAAGTGCTTGGGGGTTCTTGGCAAAGGCTAATGGTCCACGTTTGGTGCAGGAAAGCCTGTTATATGATACCACAACATCTAGCTAAAGAATAGAGGTGGAGGCAGTCAGTGCAGCTTTCCAATGGATAGAGAATACGATCCACACACACATCGTGATTGTAACTGACTCAGAAAGCATGATGAGCAGGGTGAGGACATGCAAGCTTCGTGCAGAGTGGCTTGCTTCGCATCGGAAGCCACGGGTGGCAAGCATCGTATGGATCTTTTCTCCGGGGCATGCGGGTGTGCTAGGGAATGAACAGGCAGACAGATTGGCTGGCTCTTCAAAACTTGGTGGAGTCTTGATGCATGATAAGTCAGACGTGGTTGCGGCCTTGTGGGGGAACGTGTACACCTCGGAGGAGCAAATGGATCACCATGGTCTGGCAAGAATGCGACAGCGAGGAGTGACGAGGGAATCTGACCGATGCTCGACGCGTAGAGGAAAGGTGAGATGCACATATAATCAGATTGCTACTGGTACTATTGGAACTCTTCGCTGGCTTCTGAGGATGGGGACAGAGCATTTATGGGAATGCCTCGAATGCAGTTATGTCGGTTCCTAAATCAATCATTAGTTAGATAGTTATTTAGTTAGTTAGTTAGTTAGTTAGTTAGTTAGTTAGTTAGTTAGTTAAGTAGTTAGTTAGTTATTTATTTATATAGTTAGTTAAGTAGTTAGTTAGTTAGTTAGTCGACAGATCATCCTCATTGCACACCGAACCTCTCAATCCATAAGTGCTCGGACCCTCTCTCCCCCCCCCCTCAGTAAATTTCGCAACGTGTAGCGGATAACGATACCAGTTCTGTGTTGATGTATTGCTCTTCTTTGGCTTCCTGCTTAGTGTTCTTGTTTGGCCACATTTATGTTAACTTTTATTTGTATTTTTCGGTACATGATGTCGAACATATCCGAATGTATTTCACTATTGTGTAAAATGACAACTACCATAATTATATGTGGTTTCTTAAACAGCAACAAGATACTTATTACTTCTGCAACAACGAGCAGTCTAACAACTACATCGACATCAACAGTAGCAGTTCTCCATTTCTTATCCGGAGTCCAAATTATGGCGGAGCTCCGTATGACAATAATCTGTACTGTTCATTGGTTATTCGATCTGGTGCGGAGCCACTTGTGTTATCCCTACGCATAAAGTAAGTTATTTCTTGTTCTTTATTCTTGTTGGCAACAAACAGTTGGGTTGAGTTGAATTGAGCTAAGAACCGACATCAATGCACTAAGGGCAAACCCATAAGCGCTCAGTCTACACTTGGTTGAAGGCGGCTGTGTTACGAACGAAATTCATAATCCCGTATATCACGTTTGAAACATAGCTGCGGGAGATTTGGCAGCAGACCGCCTTGAGCTGATTTTTATTCAATGGTTTGAGTGTCGGTCGTTCAGGACACAATGGCAAATTACTGAACAAATACTTGCCAAGAAATCACAAAGAGTTAACCATTCTGGTGTTGACTGCGAGGTCCTGTAAAGGATTGCAGCTTCCTTTATTGTTTGCTAATTTCGTCACCAAGGCATGGGTAATAGTGTTTTCTTGTGGGCCGGGAGGCTTCTTGTTACAGGCTAGGCAAGTCGGAAGGAAAACACAAAATAAAACTGAGAAACTGAGAAGCTGAGAAACTGAGAAGCTGAGAAACTGAGAGCTGAGAAAATGAGAAGCCGAGAAACAGAGAAGCTGAGAAACTGAGAGCTGAGAAACTGAGAGCTGAGAAAATGAGAAGCTGAGAACCTGAGAAGCTGAGGTACTGAGAGCTGAGAAACTGAGAAGCTGAGAAACTGAGAAATTGAGAAAATGAGAAGTTGAGAAACTGAGAAGCTGAGGAACTGAGAGACTGAGAAACTGGAAAACTGAGAATTTGAGCAATTGCGAAGCTGAGTATCTGAGAAACTGAGAATCTAAGAAACAGAGAAGCTCGGAAACGTTGAAGCTGAGAAATTGAGAAGCTGAGAAACTGAGAAGCTGAGAAACTGAGAAGCTGAGAAACTGAGAAGCTGAAAAACTGAGAAGCTGATAAGCGGAGTAACTGAGAAACTGAGAAGCTGAGAAGCTGATAAACTGAGTAAATCAGAGGCTGAGAAAATGAGAAGCTGAAAGACTGAGATAATCAGAAACTGGGAAGCTCAGAAGCTAAGAAACTGAAAAACTGAGATCCTGGTACACTGAGAAACTGAGAATAATGAGAAACTGAGAAACTCGGAAGATGAGAAAATGAGAAAGTGACAAACTGAGAAACTAAGAAACTGAGAAACTGATACATTGAGAAACTGAAAAGCTGAGAAGCTGAGAAGATAAGAAACTGGAGAACTGAGAAGTTGAGTAATTGTGAATTTCAGTAGCTGAGAAGCTGAGAAGATGAGAAACAGAGAAGCTGGGAGACTGAGAAGCTGAGAATCTGAGAAACAGAAGCTGAGAAACTGAGAAACAGAAGCTGAGAAACAGAAGCTGAGAAACTGAGAAGCTGAGAAACTGAGAAGCATTTCTCTTGAAGCATTCCTCTTGAATTGACTGCTTTCTCCCAATGATGTATTTGCCTCAAATTAACTGCTTCCCCCACTAATTAATTCACTTGAATTAACTAAAATTCACATCACATCTTTTGTTCACCCAGGGACTTTCAACTTGAAAGCTGCGGACCCTGTGCCTGTGATTATCTTTGTGTGCATGGAACTAAGTTCTGTGGGACGTGGCTCAGAGGGAATAAGTTCCAATACATTCTTCCCGAGAATAGTAGTTTCACTCTTGTCTTCAAAACAGACTACTCAATGATCTATACAGGTTTTAATGTAGGTATTCTGAACATTATAACATATATCTACGTTACAATCTTAATCCCAACCTACGTACATACCTACCTA
The DNA here is from genome assembly GCA_014155875.1 of Cepaea nemoralis. Lineage (NCBI taxonomy): Eukaryota > Metazoa > Mollusca > Gastropoda > Stylommatophora > Helicidae > Cepaea > Cepaea nemoralis. The sequence continues at coordinate 34,695 of JACEFZ010015546.1, forward strand.
CCTATCTGCTTACATACATACCTACCCAATTATCTTATTACAAAACAATCTACCTACCGACCTAACAACAAATCTGCTTACCTACATCATACCTCTGTGTATGTCTATCTATCTAAGTATCTATCTGCCTATCTATCAATCTATCTATCTATCTATCCATCTATCTATCTATCTATCTATCTATCTATCTGTCTATCTATCTATATGTCTGTGTGTCTGTCTGTCTATCTGTGTGTCTGTGTGTCTGTCTGTCTGTCTTAATTCTTTGCTCACAACCGTGCATAAATCCATACATCTACAGATTGA
>JACEFZ010015547.1:0-75000 GCA_014155875.1 Cepaea nemoralis
GCGTTTCGCAAAATGCACTACCCTCCACTATTAATCTCCATGGCTTAAAATATTTGCTTAAAATGGGCAATGAAACACAATTCTGAGACCTGAAATAAAACACACGACATTATATTTTTGATGAGTACACCAAGACGGTGTGCCGCGGTGGCCCGAGTGGTCAGACCACTGGCCTGTCGTTCGGTCGTCGGGGGAGACAAGAATGGACGCATATTTTTCAAGAGCAAAGTTCGGCACGGGCACAGGTAATGGGGGTCGCATCACAAAAGAAAAAGAAGATCTACCGCTGTTACGTCCCATAAGATTTTTCCCGGTCACCCATTTTGTGGCTGGAGAAACTGTTGATTATCAATTACAGTAAATCATCCATTCTTTGTCGTGTACTTCCTTTAAAAAAAAGTGTCGTCCCTGGATGAAGAGAGTCAACACCGCACTATAATTTTTTTTTTTTTTTTTTTTATATTTTTTTTTTTTTTATTTTCCTATCAATATCCTGGAGAATCCACCAGCTTCCGTCCAACACACTCCATCAGCCCGTGGACACCTTTTCCTATCACTCTCTCACTGTCGTACTATGCCCCCTCTCATTCTTCCCCAACGCAACATATTCAACAACTCTTGCTTCTAAAAATTAATGAAGATTAATTTATTAAAAGAAAAGTGTAACGTATATGAGACGTGTATGCGAAGAAAATGTGTGTCGTGTATTCTAATGTAAATGTATAGGTCAGACCACAGAGTTCATGATCAGAGTCCATTCATCATGGCAAGGATTACACGACATCACAAGAATCAGCACAATGGACCTCACCGAAGTCGTGTCCTTCTCTCCAGACATGTCCTCCTCCCAGGAGCTCTGATGACCATGAGATCTGATTCCCATTCAAATATATAATCTGTGAACGATACTATGTTTGTTCCTAACACAACTGTTCCTAATAGTTTATAGAAACTCAGACTTCATAATTCCTGCGCAGTGAAACAATCATGGAACACTGTCCTATGAACATGACGTTTATCCTTCCTGCGAAATGTTCTATAGTTTTCACTCTTAAACAGTCATTGTATCTAGACTAAAATAGCTTTCTATATTTTCTAGATATTGTCTGAAGGTTATTATTTCCTTCATACGTGGAACAACTACACTTAAATGTTATCTTTCCTCCAATGTGAACATCAGTCGCTACTGTTCTCGTCATACGTGGACTGAACATCCATCACTACTGGTGTGTTAAAGACTGGTATGATCTACAACTCATTCGGTACTTATCCTGTAGGATACTTCTACCATTCAGCTCTACTGAGCAATGTTGATCAAATTATTCCATTATAGACCCATTGAGAACGTTGCTGGCCAATCTTTCTGCATCATAATTTATCCGGGATCGGATTTTACAATTGTTCTGTGTTCTTCATCCCGACCAGAGGGAACCTGTAAAATAGATAATACAACTGGTGATAGCCCTCTCCGTCACTGATCTCTATTAGATGATCGTGGCATTGACCCTGCTCAGCAAAATACAATGAACCTAACTCTGTCAGGGACAGATGACTCAACACATTGGTTATCATCAGGCCAAGACAAGAAAGAAAAAATCAACAAACAGAACCAATTATCACTTCCCTACGTTAACCAGTTTCTACCAGGCCACTGCCTAAATTAATTAGAACTAATTATATAATAGGTTCTACCTTATACGGCACTGCAGTTTACTCAATCACATCTAAGTTTGCCATGACAGGCACGTGTAAAATAAATCTAATTAATCCCCGCACACGTTAGATGTTCTTAACTCCCTAACTGCCGTGCCAAAGCACGTCTATCTAGATCAACGTTTCGAGTTACACTAGTTGTCCCCAAATCGGGTTTTTGGCAAACGCCTAAAATTTGTCACGTGACGTTATTCTTTATGTCCACACAGGTGTTATTTTGGGCAGATCATCCCTTGTCATGAATCTATCTTCCCTGGCTCAATCAATGTCAGAGTTGTCATCACTTGTTTTGACTCCCAAAACAAGCTAGCGAGTTCCTGTATGCTCCCAACAACGGGTTTCCACAACAAGCCGCCAATCTTCTGTCGAGTGGTGACAATCACAGCCGCCATTTCGCTTGATGTCCGGAACTCTAAATGACAGACGGGACTGTTTCATGTCCCGAGCCGGCCAATTCTACTTTATTACTGTTTATGAACTGTCAAGGTGGTGTATTGATTCATCTCACTCACCATCGAATGTTCCTATTTCGCCCACCAGATGTAAACACGTGCAGCTGCAACCCGGACTGTTTTTTCTGTATTTGTTGAAACAACCTGTGGCCTCGAACATGTCGCTAATCCGAACGCCTTTTATTGTCATCACTGGTTAATCACGGTGGTCTTTTTTGTGACACTCTTGTAAAATATAAAACAATAAATGTGTATATATCTAGACATACACGTACATATGGGCACACTTTCTTTCACATGCACACAGTAGCCAATTACCGCAATTAATAGTCTGTAAGAAAGTCATCACAAAGTTATAATAATTGCCACAGCAACAACAGATCATCATCATCATCAAGTGGCCTACCAGCTGGCGTAGGCGTTCATGGTTCTCCACAGATCTTGGTCTTTGGTGTTCTGGATCAAATCTGCTGTTGATTTTCGTGCACGCCACCGTCGCAGTCCTTCCGCATAATTTCTCTTTATCTGCCTCTGCCTCACTCGCACTTAATGTTTCCAATTGTCACGATGTTCTCCAATGTTTTTCAACTCATGACATGGCCAAAGAAAGCTGTATGTCTCTTTCTTATTGTTGTATAGAATGTTCTAGTTTCATTATCCTCTTTCAGGCAATTGTTGTTAACTACTCTGACAGTCCAAAGCATTCGCAACATTCGTCCCACGAACCACATCTCTGTTACTTCCAAGTTCTTCTAATCTGTTCATTTGCATTCCAAGAATCACTGTCATATAGCAAAACTGGTTCTATATAACATTTCAGCACTCTCTGTCTTATGTTCAATGATAGTGACTACTACTACTACTTCTAGTAGTAGTAGTAGTAGTAGTAGTAGTAGTAGTAGTAGTAGTAGTAGTAGTAGTAGTAGTAGTAGTAGTAGTAGTAATAGTAGTAGTAGTAGTAATAGTAGTAGTTGTTGTTGTTGTTGTTGTTGTTGTTGTATCAGCAGCAGCAGAACCAGCAGCGTCAATATTACCATTATAGTAATATGTTTAATTCACCCATGTGATAACCGCACGTCAGAAGGAAAGTAAAGAACATTAACACTAACCTACGGTGCAAGTTATGAAATGGGATTAAAGAGTACTGGTGTAAGACTGGCTAACTCACACCTTTGAAAACTAATCAGTCAACATTCAACCAACCATGCAATAGATTATAAGGGGCTTGGTGCCATGACTCAATGTAATAGTCATGGGATAATAAAATATAGTCAAGCCTAAGTGCGCGAAAAACGCTGATCATGATCAGCGTGTCGCACGCCGAGAAGTCACTGAGGAGGAAACAAGGTCCGCCAAGGTGACTGGGCGATCATTCGATCGTTGGTTGTTGTTCAATTTGGGCACACCAAGTCTTGAGAAGGCAATGGACATGAACTGGGCCGCCTTTGTTTAGAAGCTAGCTGAACGTGATTGTGAGCAAATGCTAATGTGATCATTTATTAATTGTAAGACATATATATGAAACTTGTGGAAAGTAAGAAATTAAACATAGAGAAAGGAACCCGTCTCGTGTAGTAATTGGACTTGAACTCCATCCATGTATTGTTGTGCGAACTGATAATATTAGGAGCGTTCATTCGAAATCCGTTCGTGCCGCACCGCGCTTAATTGCGTACGTTGAACATAATCACACCATAGTCATGTGATAAGTACTGACCAATGAATAAAATAGCAAGTGCTTATCGTCCCGTGATGCATAGGTTCTGTTTCTGACGTTGAGAAAATGACCAGGTTGATCCAAAATCCTCCAAAAGAAGCTCAAAGAGCGGTGATTCAGTTTCTTTCATTTGAAGGATGTCGACCAATGGACATTCATCGAAGAATGCAGGCAGCGTATAGTAACAAATGTGTGTCGAAGACAACAGTGACAGACTGGGACGAATGTTTCGGAAAGGACGTTAGTTCACGACAGATTTTCGACGACCGGGTCAAGCGCATATTGTTGCAACAGAAAAAAAAACATCGCCAAAATTGAAGCACACGTTCGCTAGCGAAATAATATGATGTGTCAATTGGGACAATTCAATAGGTCGTTCGTAAGAAACTGCAATACCGGAAGGTGTGTTCACAGTGGGTACCACGGATGTTGACCGACCACCAAAAAGAGGAACGCATAGGCTGGTGTTTGAACCACTTGCTACGTTACAGAGTGGAGGGTGATGCATTTCTCTCCCGCATAGTGGCAGGCGATGAATCATGGTGTCACCACTTTGAGCCGAACAGCAAAAGAGAGAGCATGCAATGGAAGCATGCTGGATCATCAAAAGCCAAACAATTCAAGTTGTAGGTTTCCGCTGGTAAGGTTATGCTGAGCGCATTTTTTGACCATGAATTGCTAATGTTAGCCGACTTTAAAGAATCTGGTGTCAACATCAACTCTACCCACTACTTGCAAACACTAGACATGCTGCAAAAAGCCATCAAGAATAAACGACCCGGCATGTTTTCTCGCGATGTGATTTTGTTGCACGATAATGCTCGTCGGCATGTTGCAAAGATTGTGCAGGAAGCATTAGCTTGGAAGAAGTGGGAAATTCTGCAACATCCAGCCTATAGTCCTGATTTGTCACCATGTGATTTTCATTTGTTCGGACCTTTCAAGAAGTTCTCAAGGGGCAACGATTTCACAAAGATGCAGACGCAATGAACGCGGTAAACACTTGCTTGGTTCAGTGAGCAACCACAATCATTTTTTGCGGACGGCATTCGCCGCCTACCTAAGCAATGGGGTGCTTGCCTGTATGCCTACGGCGACTTCTTCTGACCAACCCATGGTGCATAATTTATTCAAAATGAATGCTTTGTTTAATTCTACCACACCTGTTAATGTTTCTTTCATGCTTTTGTAATAAAGCCATTGGAACGGGTTTCAAATTAACGACCCTTATATAATCCTGCGGTCTAACCCTTGTAGATTAATACTTATTGTTTCTCGATCAAGTATAAACTAAGCTGGACAATGTGAGGAGGCATGTTCTAATGCAACGGTCTAGATCCTGATGGGCAATGTCATAAAAGAATAACTTGTCAAGATGAAGATGATGAGCCAGAAAAAGAAATAAAATATAAGCCACTGCTTAACAACCTATAAACTAATCAACAACCTCTGAATCGCGTCGTGGCACTTGGCGTTGCATAGTTTTATATATACACTAATATTGTTAAAATGTGAAGTACACATTCGAACAATATCAGTGACTATGCACTTAGTATTTCTGTTAAAGTATTATTAATTTATTAACTTCATATGATATACGACGGGCGTTCAGAAAGTAATGCACCACATTGTTTTCTCAACTAATAGTGAAGATAGAAGCATGGCATTTTGCACACTTTAATTGTGACATGAGTCGATTGTGTGAACCAAATTGTAACCCATCCAGCCAAATAATATGGCTACCCTAAACCGTTGAAGTGGAGAGTGTTAGCAACTTTCGTTAAAGCATGAATTGTATATAATTTCTTGTTGCAGAGAAGGAAACTGTTCTGGACATTCACTAGCGTCTAAATGATTATATGGAAGATTTTCAGTCGACAGGAGTACTGTCAGTCGTTGGGTTAACAGAATCAAATACTCAAGAAGTTGAGGTACAGAGCTAGCTGCTTGATCGGCCGCGATGTGGACGTCCTGCCACAGCCACAAACGTATAACTGCAGTATGCACCTAACGAGTCGCAGCGAAATGTCTGGCAAGAAATCTTGCAATATATTGCTTGTGGCGTCTTTGTTTAAACTCCCAAAGAAAATACATTGTTTTGAACTAATAATAATATCTGCATCTTTTTTACTCTAGCCTAAGCATGGTGAATGCAAAAACGATTGCCTATATTGATTATTTCGTTGTTTCGGGATTTAAAATTTAAATATTGAACACTACCCACTGCTGGCAAGCTGATCGTATTCTGGTATGAACCTAAGGCCTATCCACGTCAATATGGAAGCACTATACTCGAGTTTCGCTCTCGTTTGAGCTGGTCAGTAGTGCATATCCCTGACCGGATCCGGAAACAAGTCCCGAATCACTGGCGTGTGAAGCATACGCTGGACACGCCAAATTTCATAACAGAATATTACGTCACCCATCGTAGGCTATGCTCAAGATTGCCCAATCGCCGCGACTGGCGTCCGTCAATCGATGTGGACCCGAACGACCAGGACTTCTCACTGGCAAGGAACACCAAGACTCCTAAAATCCAGTGAGCATAATCATTACGATCAGCGTTGTCAGTAGTGGGTTGTGCTCAATATTTAGATTGTCTATATGTTGTATGATTCTTTAGAATAGTCCTCCTTGATTGTTTCTTGAAACACCAGTGAGCTAGTCCTACAAGAAGTAAATGAAAACCGTAAACTGATTAGAAAAATTAGAAGTAAACAGTCAAAACGTTTTGGACACGTTATGAGAAGAAATAAACTAGAGGACTTAGTGACTACAGGCAAAATTTTGAGGACAAGATAAAAGAAAAATGTGAAGGCAGAGATGTAAACATCTGAACATCTGTTTGGCATGATCCACGACGAGCTGATCCACGACTCTGGTGATCGTGTGAGATGACGAAACATGACCGCCCACGCTTATGTAAATGGCCCATGCTGATGATGATGATTGTTTCTCACACTGCGTTTTCTTAATTTACTATGCCCGAATACAGACACACATTCTCATCTCTTAATTGTGGGTTCGAAGAATCGACAAACACATAAACAATCTAACCTTCCGTGGATGTTTTGTTTTGATAAAGAACGTCTCCACCCCAAGCTTTAGGAGGTAACTATCCCTAGATCCCCCGTTAGCTGGCTCCACATCGTATTGCCCATGCAGCTCGTCAAGTGTGGCCTTGGTGATGTGGACTCGGCTGAAAAGAAAGTTCATGGGTATTAATTCAATGAACGTCTCCTTGCGGACACGTGTTGATCTTAATTATTTCTCGACATCTCTAAATGTATTAGTAATGCTTTCTCACATGCATATAAAGTGCAAATATTGCAAATCTAAGAATGTTGCTTTCTCTGGGTAATTTCATACATTTTAACCTGATTCGTTAGCTTAGCTCACTCACGAAAGCGCTGTAGTTGGCAATCCGGGCCTCTGCGGAACCTGCATAGTCTTTGTGAATAGATTTTCCATCACAACACTCGGTGGGCTTGGCATGAGGTTTGTGGTGCTCATCTCCTCTCTAAATACTCTAGCAAGTACATATAATTTAATCAGGAGAAAGTTGTGTTTCTAGATGCCAGACATTAGCCTTTTCCCACTCCTCCTGATGGTTTTAAACAGTTCCGTGGCAAGAAGGCCAGAAGTTGGATGTTTGTTGTCAGAGGCTACTGCCATGTGCAAGCCGCAGCAGCGTTACATCAAATGTGAAGAGCTTGGTCTTAATTTTACCACAGGCTATGACAGCCATTTGACATCTCTATTATTGTAGAAGTAAAATAAAGGGTCCTGTCACCTGTTTTGAGGCGTATTGCGTGTATGGCGCTGGCCTCATATTTGATAGGCCAGTCGACATTTGGTGCGTGATATCACACCAGCCCCTTTATTTCCCATAACATTCTCTTGTGCCCATTTTGGGCTTTGTGGACCTGGGAGTCCAGGAAAATATTACAACTCCTCGCATGGATGTGGATTTGAGCGCATGACTACCGGGCCGGCAGGCTAGCGTGTTCGCCATTGAGCTACCTGGGCAGCCTCTATCACTTTCCCTGTTCTTCCATTACAGTAGAAGGCCCGTTTAAATATCGTGTGCCATATTGGGAATACGGTAAGGATAAGCTCATATTCTGCACTCTTGATGGGTGATGTAGTAAATGTCATATCGGTTGTCTTTAATTTCCCATGAAACTTTCTGGTACCCATTATATGAAACTGGGTCCATCCAGGCTTAACGGATTAACAGGCGAGTGCGCTGTGATACCAGAGTGTCATTATACTTTACTGCATCAGTGTTATACATGCTAAGTTACAGTGCTATCTTTGGCCACGTTATGAGAAGACATAAAAATGGAACAGGTTGTGACATGTTTGCGGAAAGAGAGATAGAGGAAGACAGCGTGAGAAAATTCTTGACAGTCTTGTGTCATGGCATGGAAGGGAGTCAACACACGAAATGAACCATAACGCCGGAGATCGTAATTTGTAGAGAGACATGATCGCCCACGCCAGCCGGTAAGGCACTGAACGTTGATCTGATCAACTTCATCCTGTATTCCCCATTGGCGCATGAGCCAATAATAGTTCGACTGTAATTAGAGCATTAACAATAAAGCCAAACCTACCCTGGCAAACCACCAGACTCCATATGGTTTGCTAGTTTTACATCGTTGCTGAACACATCGTACTGCCACTTCTTTAGCCCCATAACTCCACACAAAACTCGCCCTGTGTGGAGGCCGACGCGCATGTTCAGCTTAACCCCGGTCTGGTCGCACACACTCCTGAAATGGACAACTGAAGGAATTACTTGGTAAGCTGCTTTTTATTCTTAGTATAGTTAAATGTAGTAAAAGTCACGTTTCCACGCCTTACTGCATACTGGGTATATAGTTAGTTAGTTAATTGCATATCCTTTACAGGACGTCGCAGTCAACATCAGCATTTTTTGCGGTTGTGATCTCTTGGCAAGCTTCAGTAGTTTGCCATTACTTTCTAAAAGACCGGCACCCATACTATTTCATAAGAAACAAATTTAAGACGGTCTGCTGCCAAATCGCCTGCAGCTTTGCTTCGACTGCGTGTATGTGGGATCACGAACTGCGTCCGCAACACCTTCACCACGGAGTCGGCGGATATATAGTAATAGACATGAATTTATTGACCAATCGAGCTGAGTTGAGTTGAGTCAAGAACGGACATCACTGCACTCGGGGCATTTCCATAAGCACTCAGTCCTCACTCATCGTCAACAGCCAGTGAAGAGTTCCAATACTAATGGTGCTCGTTGCAATCTGATAACATGTCCGTCTTGCTTTACCCCTGAATGACGACCTGTCGATTATACATTCCTGTATTCTCTCTGAACCATAATAGTCTATCTGTTCTTCAGCAATAATCACATGCTCCCAGAGGGCCTTCACAACATCTGGCTTATAATTCACCACATCACCCTTTAATGATGCGACATCAGCCAGTCTGTCTGCCTGTTTATTTCCAACCACACCAAAGTGTCCTGGAGAAAAGTTCCAGCAAATGCTCACAACAAGCGACCTCTGACCTATCGACACTCCAGAGGTGATGGGGTTAGTATCACATCGGCCACCTTTACTTTCCAACATTTCCTGTTGCCCGTAATCGGCTGGGTTGACCTGCGAACGTAGGTCAAGTTTCAAACTTCGTCGCCATACGAATTCGAACACATGATCACCGGGTCGACAGGCAAGCGACGAGCCGGTACGTTACTACGATTCCCATACTTAGCACAGACAATGAAGAATCGGATACTTATATAATATTGTAGGTGGTGTAGGTAAATGTTTCGCTGTTAGCGTCTATATAATACTCTCTCTCTCTCTCTCTCTCTCTCTCTCTCTCTCTCTCTCTCTCTCTCTCTCTCTCTCTCTCTCTCTCTCTCTCTCTCTCTCTTTTTTTTTTTTCTTTCTCTATCTCTATCTCTCTCTCTATCAATGGGAAACGTTGAAGAATTCAATCAATGTGGCTGCAGAAACAGCTATTCCAAAATTAAAGAAGGTGGGTCGTAAGAAATGGATGACTGAAGAAATTTTACACCTCATGGAAACAAGAAGACTCAACAAAAATAATTCTGTGAAATATGAAGAAATTCACAGACAAGTCAGAACATTATGTAAGGAGGCAAAAGAAGCATGGCTTGAGGAAAAGTGCTTAGAAATTGAAAGCCAACACAACAGTCAAAATACCAAATTAGTGCACAAAAGAATTCAGGAACTTACTAATAAAAGAACAAGTACATCAACAGGGTGTCTAAAAACTGAGGATGGAAAAATCATAATAGAAAAAGACCAGATTCTACAGGTATGGACAGATTATGTGAAACACCTTTATGATGATAACAGAGACGAACAGTATGATATTAGATTTAATAATGAAGGACCGCCAATTTTGGAGATGGAGGTTCGAAATGTTCTTAAGCATATGAAAGCTGGCAAGGCCCCCGGTGCAGATAACATCACAACAGAAATGATTAAAGCTTTAGAAGAATTTGGAATAGATCAAGTCACCCGACTGCTGAACACATTATATGATACTGGAGATATACCTCCTGAATTATGTAACTCTATATTTATTGCAATCCCAAAGAAATCAGGAACCTTGGAATGTGATCAACATAGAACAATTAGTATAATGAGTCACATCACAAAGATTTTGCTAAGAATTATCATGCAAAGAATGAGGAAGAAGATACAACCTGAAATAGGGGAAGAACAATGCGGGTTTGTAGAAGGAAAGGGTACAGTAAATGCTGTGTATATGCTGCGAACAGTTATTGAACGTGCTATAGAAGTAAACAAGGATATACATCTTTGCTTTATTGACTATACAAAGGCTTTTGATAGCGTTAGACATGTCAGCATGGTGGATATGCTTGCAGATCTACAAATTGATTGAAAGACATTAGACTTATAAAAAACATATATTGGAAACAACAAGCTGCAATAAGGATTGATAATGAAGTGGGACAGTATCAGCCAATTAAGAGAGGTGTTAGGCAGGGATGTGTGATGTCTCCAGATCTTTTTTCCCTGTACAGTGAAAATATTTTCAGAAATGTAGAGGATATAAATGGAATCAGCATTGGAGGACGAAACATCAATAACATTAGATATGCAGATGATACAGTATTAATTGCAGACAATGCGCAGGACCTGCAACAATTAGTAGATGCGGTTGTTGTACACAGTGAGCAACTGGGGTTAGAATTAAATTGTAAAAAGACTCAGGCTATGGTCGTCAGTAGGAAGGAAGAAGTGCCACAATGTAATATACGAGTAAATGGAAATATTCTTCAACAAGTGAATCGGTACAATTATCTTGGAACAGTTATAACATCTGATGGGAGATGCCTTGAAGAGATTAGAACAAGAATCGCCATGGCGAAAGTAGCCTTTAGCAAGATGAAAAACATTCTGACCAATAAAAAGATGTCAATTGAAACGAGAAAAAGAGTGTTGAGGGTATACATAGAGCCTGTTCTTTTGTATGGATGTGAAACTTGGACAATGAGCAGTCAAGCTGAAAAGCATCTGATGGCTGCAGAAATGTGGTTTCTGAGGAAAATGCAAAGAATACCATGGACAGACAGAAAAACCAATGACCAAGTACTACAGGAGACAAATGAACATCGTAGACTGATTAGAGAAATTAGACGTAGACAGTCAACATTTTTTTGGACATGTTATGAGAAGAAATGGGTTGGAGAACTTAGTGACAACTGGCAAGATCGAGGGGAACAGACCAAGAGGAAGACCGAGAGGAAAATACCTGGATGGCTTGGCCACATGGCATGGACGAGACAGGAACACTGAGCTGATCCACGACACTGATGATCGAGTGAAATGGCGAGTCATGACCGCCCACGCTTTCCGGCATGGCACATGATAGATTGATTGATTGATCTCTCTCTCGCTCTCTCTCTCACTCACCCCCTCTCTCTCACTCGCTCACTCACCCCCCCCCCCCTCTCTCCCTCTCTCGCTCTCTCTCTCTCTCTCTCTCTCTCTCTCTCTCTCTCTCTCTCTCTCTCTCTCTCTCTCTCTCTCTCTTATTCTTTTAGTTATTAAATACAGCAGTTTCATTTGTTATCACACGATCCCGATTTATAAATGAAATAAGTTTTACTTGACGTAACATCTGATAGTTTCATTTGGACATATAAATCGTCATTAACTACACTACCGCAAAAATCTACCTACCAGCCGTTGTCCCTATATTAAAATCTCCCTGAAGTTTGGTGTTTTTCGTAACCAAATTTTTCAAGAAACTGAAATGTATGGGGCATATCAACAGAACACAAATGTAGTATTTGTGGGAAGAGTGGGAATACTAGACAAGAGAGACAGCGGAATGTAGAGACACGTGTTTGTGGAAAGCTTAAACCAGTGGTTCTCAACCTTTTTTGGCCCATTCCCCCCTTCGCCATATTTTCAGAACGCCATTCCCCCCCCCCCTTTCCTATCAAAAATTTGGCCCGTTCCCCCCTTCACCGTATTTTCAGAACGTCATTCCCCCCTTTCATATCTCCTATCTAAAAATCCCCCACCCCTACACAGTATACGTAAAAGTGGAAGGCAAATGTAATAGCATATACTAAAACAAGTCTAGACATCCACATAAAACATGATTTGTGGGTCTACTTACTTTATAAAATGAATTTTAGAAGGACTAGACATACATAACTGAAAAGTATGAAGGGAAAAACTATGTCAAGTAATCGGTTCTTGTATTAACACGATCTTGAAATCGTCTTCATTCCCCCCCCCCCTGGAAACCATGAAATTCCCCCCTGGGGGGGGGGAATTCCCCACCAGTTGAGAACCACTGGCTTAAACAATTGGACAACACTGAATAATGCAAGCAACATTAACTTTATTAACACTACAGATGAGATAAGAATTTGACAGTTATGGTCAACAATGTCCGCTCCATACAAGACAACTGACGAAAATGACATGGCTTCGAAGCCAATACTGCTCACATTTTGCTTCTCAAAACCGCGCTTTTCAGACATTGGGTATTTCAGATGTTGGATCTACGTATTATCAAGAAGTCATTGTTTACTTTTTTCCAGAAAAAGTTTGTATATGTGTACAATTTCGGCATAAAATAAACTATTTTATCTACTATTATTATGAATAATTGAACGATTTTTTTAAAACCATACCGAGGAATTATGTTTCTGACCACTGAGTCAGATCATCGAAAACCGGGACTGTCCAGATAGAACCAGGACGTCTGGTCACTGTGGTATTAAATATATTGCAAGGGGATGAAAACGAGGTCCTTTATCTCTCACCGTAACGTGCAAAATACAATAGCATATTTAAATCTTTATTGTTGTCTGGCTGTTAATTGACATCGATCTGTGGTGCCTCTGGTGATATACATACATTTAAATATAAACCGTGCTCACCCCGTCCAATTAAATCACGTGATCTGAATTGTAAAGAAAGAATTTATATCAGAATACATTTGACGTTACATCTGGAAAAAGTATATTGATTATCGCTCCTGAATTTCTGAATAAACCCCCTTTAACGAATCTGTCGCTAGGACAACGGAATATTAGGAGCAAATGATTCGCAAATTAAGAAAACGCTCGTTAGTGTTAACAGCAAATATTATATTTACTTGCAGGTACGCACATCTATTATTACGTATACATGTCTAGAAATGAATGGTTCGCCATGAACTGCGTGGCCTAGTGATATCTGATTATTTCATTGTCATTTGCTGAATACAACCCGGAATAATTGGTAAATATCAGTGTGAACATAAGGTAATTGAATATGTAAAAAATTGTTGCGTATCCTTTACAGAATGTTTCCAGCAGCACCAGCGTATATTAACTGTTGGTGATTTACTAGGCAATGTTAGTTCAGTAGTTTGCCATTGCTGTCTGAACGGCCAACGCCTCATTCCAGTGAAGCCATTGCAAAGCGGAATGCTTCCAAATCTCCCTCAGCTGAGTTGCAACCCTGGACTCAAGTGTGTCAGAGAATTATGAAATACCATATCAGAAGTCATTGGTGACTTATAAATAACACCATATCAATGGTGATAGATGACTTATGAATAACACCATATCAGAGGTGATAGATGACTTATGATTAACACCATATCGGGGTCATGAATGGCTTTTAACCAACACCACATCAGAAGTCACAAATGATTTATTACAAGCATCACATTAGAGGTCATTAATGACCAGGGACTAACACCCAAAGCAGCCAATGAAAATATGGAAGGTGTAACACAAATAAACATACGTGCGAGAAAAATGGGAAGCATTTACCAACTTCATATTATCACATTAAATTTCCAAAGCATTCTCAACATTAGGGTGTACATGTAATACAAATAAAACTGCGCTTGTCACAGCATGCGTATTTAGTAATTTGAATTGAGAACTGAAGTTATCTTCAATATCTATTCTACAACAGTTAGCGCTCATCATAATATACATTAAGTATTTACATTCAGGTGGTCTACTAAAAACAATTTCTCCCCCACTCCTTCTTTAAAATAATGCGTGGGTCAAATTGAGAACCACTTATGCACATCCTTCTTGGGTCGAATCCACTCACGATGCCATTCATTGAGTGATCTGTCAGTTAACTAATGTTTTCAGTTAATGGAGTGTATCGAACTTTCGATCGCCATTAAAGTAAACATTAAAAAAATAACCGAACCGTGGACCACTCACTCGCTTCGAAGTGCATTTGGCATATAGTTAACAGTTTGTTGTATATCCCATATTTGTAGGACCTTGCAATTAACCGCAACATTTATTGTCCGTGTATGATTTGCTCGGCCATGTCAGTTCAGTACTTTGCCATTGCTTTCTGAACTACCGACGTCTCATACCATCGAAATCAACACAAAGCGGCCTGCTTCCAAACCGCCTGCTGCTGATTTTAAGCCCTTTACTCGGGGTGTCGGGGAATTATGAAACGTAGTTTCACTGTCCTCTAAGCCTCGGCGCCAGTCTGGCATATGATGCTAGAACTATATTTGTATTGATCAGTCCACTCTCGGTGGGTGATGTGGTCAGTATCAGGCCGAAGCCTTTACTTCCTAGAGCATCCTGGCACATATTTGCAGTGTCTAGGTGAAGCATAAACGTCGGGAGAGTGCCCGTTCATGGGTTACATGTATCGAGATTCCCATTGATTCTGTTATCCCATCTGTTCTTCGCTTACATAATTGACCTCTTCTTATGGTTCCATTTGATCTGTACATCATTTCTTATTGTGGTATGCTGTCATTTGGTAGCCTAGTTAAATGGTTGAACCATCTCACTTGCTATTTTATACTGAAATTTAGCGCTGATATTATCCCTACTTTAGTCTGGATTTCACCATTTCTGATTTTCTCTTTTTTTTGATAGGTTGCGTATTCTTCTCAGGAATCTTATTTCCGTTGCTGGAATTTAAAAAAAAAAAATTGGGAGTCCATTTTTCTGGCATTGTCCCTATTTGGCATTGGTAGCATAGAGTTGGCAGAAAGTTTGTGTTGTGGAGTGCTTAATATCAATTATAATCAAAATAAAGTATTAGTAGTAAGTAAACAAGACTAAATCACGCCATGCAGAAGACTGCACAAACCAGACGACCAGGAGCATTTGGCATAGACTTAAGAAACATGTTCTTTATAATATAAGAGCACAGGTGAAATATGTAGAGATATTAACTTACGCAATGGCATCGATCATGTCAAGGCCCATCTCCACACAGCAGGTAGCATGGTTGGCTCGAGCCTCGGGCAGTCCGCTGACGCAATAGTAGCAGTCTCCCAAGATCTTGATGCGGAGACAGTTGTTGATCTACAAAACCGTGACATTATATATATATATATATATATATATATATATATATATATATATATATATATATATATATATATATATATATATGGGTGTGTGTGTGAGTGTGTGTGTGTGTGTGTGTGCGTGCGTGCACGTGTGTGCGTGTGTCTGTGTTCACCGCTGGTGTTGGTATTGGTGCAGGATACGGCAGATATGGTCTGGCCGTTTTGTGGATCATGTGTATAGTGTGGAAGAGAAGACAAATTAGCATACCCTAGAGAGAATCGTACTGCAGGTAGTTACCAGGGGATCTGGCCGGCATTCAATACTCAGAGGAAATGCCACACGGACACACAATCAGACAACAACTAGTACCAATAGTATTGCCACTCTACGCTGGCTATTGAAGATGAGGACGGAGAGCGTATGGGAATGGCCCGAGTTATGGACAGGGTGACCAGATTGGCTTTTTAAAGCCAAATTTGGCAAATTTGGCTTTTTAAAACAGGTTTGGCGTCAGAAAATCAGTTTGGCATTTTTGGCTTTCTTTTGGCTTTTTTACAATTTGTAATGGTATATGCCTCTTTTTTGAATTTTTCAAGTTACTTGTTGTCTTGTGTTACTATTTTTAAGCAAAAACAAATGCAAAATGATAAGCTTATCTGGCCATGTTCTATGCGCACTGAAGCACTGTGCAGCTTACTGTTTAGTAGTTAAGTTTTCAAATTAATTATACCTTCATAGCAATCGCGAGTCGCAACTCGCAAGTATTTCTTATTAATATTATTGACTGAACCTATTATCATGCCAAAGTGGAAACCATCTTATGATACTAATCGGAAATATAATGATCAATGGGAAAAGACATTTGTGTGGCTCAAGAAATCCACTGACGGTTCTGAACAGGCATATTGCAAACTGTGCCATTGTAATATTGTTCCAAGATTTTCAAATCTCGCAAATCATGCAACAACAGAAAAACACAAGCGGAGCGCGCCATCTTCTTCACAAAAAACACTTCCAGTGGTGACAATAAGCAAGAAAATTGATGACAAAGTTAAATTAGCTGAAAATTAGGATGAAATTGAAAAATGTAATCAATCATTAAAAAATTGCATTGGTTTTGCATCCGATGGTGCTTCCAGTATGGTTGGATGCAACAATTCAGTTTGGTCCAGAATGACAAATGTATCTCCTTCATGTGTTCAGTATAAGTGTGTTTGCCTTTCATTAGCATTGTGCATCAAATATACAGTGTCAAAACTACCTTAAAACATTGGACTTTTGCTGACAGAAATACCAAATTGGTTTAGACATAGCAATCTAAGACGAGAAGCATTTAAAGATTTATTCAAAGTTATGAACTCATCGACAGAATTTCAGCAAGCTAGAACTACATCACTTCCTTTGAGAAAATTTCTTCTATTCGCTGGCTTGTCCGGGGAAAAGTATTGTTCAACATTCTAATAAATTGGGAAGAACTCAAGGCTTATTTTATTTCTGCTGAAGTAGCAAATTATTACACTAAATTTAAGTCACGACTTATAAAGGAAATGCTTCTAGATCAAAGAAACTACCTTTATTTTCATTTCGCAACCCCTATTGTGCAGGAATTTGAAAGGTTAAATAGCCTTTTTCAGAAAAGTAAGGCAGATCCTCACGAATTACATGAAGAACTATTTTTGCATTATAAGCGTCGAAATTGCCCTTTTTGAATTTGGCTGAAGAAAACCACACTATTATTGAAGAACAATACAGAAAATTTTATAGATTGGAAGGAAGAAGAACAATTTAAAGAAAATGGACTGCCTAAAAATGCAGAGCAGTTCTGGCAAGGAGTCATGAAACATCCTCAATTTAAAGAGCTTGCTTCTTTTGTTCTTACTTGCTTAATAACACTTATTAGCAATACCGCAGTGGAGAGGATGTTCTCTCTTTTAACATGCATAAAAACCAAAGCAAGGAATAGACTTCAGCTGTCTCTCTTAGAAGCAATTATTAGAATTAGAGCAGAACCATTATCTTCAAACAAGTGCTGAAATGAATTTGTACCTTCATCCAAAATGTTGAATGATTTCAAAGCTGGAATAGTATATTCTAATAAATCCTGTACTGAATTTCAACAATGAAGAGGAATACGTATTTGAAGAAGAGGTCTTCATGTGATATAAGTATATTTTTAATATATCTTTTTACTAGGCAATGTTTGGCTTTTTTCTTGGCTTTTTCATTTTGTACTGGGCATTGTTTGGCTTTAGTTTGGTTCTTTTATTTCGTAACTTGGCTTCTTTTGATCACGGCGATCTGGTCACCCTGGTTATGGATGTCGGCTTTTGACTTAAGTCATCTCAATTCTATGTGGGTGTACGCACAAACCGCGCGCGTGTGTATCTTTTCCTATTCGGTCTTTTACACGAAGATAATCATAGTCCACAAAAATCATCTGCCTTTTCTGTTCTAGGTTTGTTGTGGCGGAGGCAGATGATCGTATGATGTCTGCGTCGGTCCATTATGTCACACAGCACACAGGCCACATCTTTATGGTGCTAAGTACCCAAAGTTTTCCTCAGTTTAGTTTGTGTTCTTTGATTTCACCGAGGAGCAACAGGCCGAGTGGTTAGAATGCCGGGTTCTCCTTCGGGAGACTCGTGTTCGCATCCTCGGTAAGGTGTGCATTTTTTTCTGTCCATGGCAAACAGAAAAACCCTAACCTGCGCAGTTCGCGGCGACTACACTAACCAAGTGACCTTAATTACTCAGGCTCAAGACCTTCCTGTCCTACATAGCAAGGTACTATAGACAGTAGATGACAGGTTGTTGGGGGGGGGGGAGGGGGCACAGATTTCAGAGAATAGTATTTTTAGAGATAGTCAGTTCTGAGATGTATTAATTTCAATCTGGACTAGCTTTGAAAAAACGAGTCCCATAACCGAAACCTACTGTGGATATATGAACAGTTAGGCCTGAGTGCACGGAGGAACAGGCAGTCAGTTTTTCCATCTCATAGTGAATGTCGAGAGCTGATTTTTAAACCTCGTCCGACCGCGCTTCGGTCAGGGTAACGTCCTGATCATCATGTAATAAACACACCCGCTGGGCTATCTTTGCAGCCATTCAAATAAAACTAGAAATAAACTCACAAGTATTGATGAGCACTCATTGAAGACATGGTAACCAAGTGGAAACTAAAAGATACTTTAGATCACAAAAACACGTGTAGATGTCTACCTCGGAAAGTAATGGCGTACATAAGATACTTTCATCTTCTGAAAAGCGATTTTTCTTGGTCTATTATGTTTTTAATCTCTGTATTCCTCTTTCATTTGATGTTATGATTGTCGCCAAATATTTGAATTTGTTGATTAGTTTAAGCATTTTCCTTCTATTGTTTTAGAATGCAAAGCTATAGCATAGATACTTTAGAAAGAAAAACATTTACAATACATGTGTTTTATGGAGTAATATGATGGCACATAACGAGCATACCAGTTGTTGAAAGACTTCTGGTGCACCATAATTGCTATGTATAAGAGAAACAAGACATCCGAGTAAATTCAGACTAATCAAAACGTAGGCATGGCATTAACTAACAGGTACTTTGAAGTACGTCATTTACTGGTTAGATAAATTTAGATTCATATTAGACTTTCATGTATCCAATTTGTGAATATAAGGCATGATGTGCGTGCTGGGTTATAGTTTGTGAGTTCATGTGGGTGTGTGTGGTGGGGAAAAAGGGTGGGGGAACTTGCTTTAACTTATGTAAAAGTTACGTACACCTGATTTCCTCTTCGCCAGTTCTTACAGTAACAGTTTCCTCTGGGGACTTAAAAGCTTGTCTATCTGTATGCTACTTTGAATTCTACGGTGTTTTATATGGGAGCGCGCGCGCACACACATACACACACACACAGAGGGAGAGATAGGGAGGGAGAGAGAGAGGAAAGAGAGAGGATGAAGGTGGTATTAGAAGATCACGGCACCCTTTAAATTTCAGAAACAATACCCCAGGTGCGAATTTCTAATATGTTTATCTTCAATAGATGGATTTAGGAACCGACATCACAGCATTCGGGGCATTCCCATAAGCGCTCTGTACCCATCATCAGCAGCCAGCGAAGAGTTCCAACACCAATAGTACCAGTAGCAATCTGATAATATGTCCGTCTCGCCTTTCCTCTGAGCGTCGAGCGTCGGCCAGATCCCCTCGTCACTCCTCGCTGTCTCATTCTTGCCAGACCATGGTGATCCATTTGCTCCCCCGAGGTGTATACGTGCTCCCACAAGGCCGCAACCACGTCTGCCTTGCCATGCATCAATACTTCATCAAGTTTTGTCGAGCCAGCCAATCTGTCCGCCTGTTCATTCGCCAGCACACTGGCATGCCCCGGAGAAAAGATCCAGGGGATGCTTGCCACCCGTGACCTACGAAGCGAAGCAAGCCACTCCGCACGAAGCTTGCCTGTCCTCACTTTCCTCAGCATGCTTTCTGAGTCAGTTACAATCACGATGTGTGTGTGTGTGTGTGTGTGTGTGTGTGTGTGTGTGTGTGTGTGTGTGTGTGTGTGTGTGTCGTATTCTCCATCCAGCTGAAAGCTGCACTGACCGCCACCACCTCCATTCTTAAGCTAGATGTTGTGGTAGCATATGCCATGCTCTCCTGCACCAAACGTCAACCATTAGCTTTTGCTAAGAACATCCAGGCACTTCTCCTACCTCTCAGCACCGAACCATCTGTGTAGATAATCACATCACCCGAGCGAGCATTATCCTGAATTAGTTACTGGATTTCCACTTCCGTGGCCCCTGCTGGCCACTCCCTGCACTCCCGGCTCAATGTGATTATAACTCTTTTATCTTCAATAGACACCTTTTCCACTCGTGTGTCCAGCTGGGTAAGACATCCCGATTTTCCCGTTCCGCTCGAATGTCTTACCCAGTAAGACATGCTTTTTAAAAGCAGTATCAATTACTCGTATGTCCTACCAGGTAAGACATTTGTGTGGACCTTAATTTTGTGGCATTAATCTATTTGTTTGGACCACAATTTTATGGTTTGAATCCAGGAATTAACAGGAAATGTTAAAACGAACCGGACACGATCACTACGATAATCATGGCTGGTCCTAGCAAACGCGCTCGCTTGACTGTTGATGAAGTTATTACGCATTTAGAGCAAACTGATTCAGATGTGTCTTTGGATAGTGTTATAAATGGAAGTGACAGTGATTATTTAGACATTGGAAGTAGAGATGTGTCAGCTGAAGAAGGTTCTGATAATAATAACAGCAGTAGCGATGAAGATGTCACCAATGATGGTCGATCTGAATCAACAGCTGGGCCTAGTGTACCGAGTAATGAGTGGATCAGATCGAATTCTTCTCACATAACTAAACATTTGTTTACTGTTCAAAACGCTGGTGTGCAAATATCTGGTACAGACGTGCCTGAAACAATATGTGGTTTCTTTCAACTGTTTTTTACACCTGCACTTCTTGACAACATAGTGAAAGAAACTAACAGGTATGCAGCTGAGAAGAGGACGACCATCAACTCTAGATGCAGAGGAGAGACTTGACCGGCGCCAGCACTTCATTGCCCAATTCAGTGAAAAGAAAACAAAAGATTGTGCAGTGTGTAGTGACAGAAAAACACCTGGTCAGAGGCGACAGACAGTCTTTTACTGCGAAACTTGCTCACGTCAACCCGGACTACATCCTGGTACATGTTTCAAAAAATACCACACTATGGCACAGTATAAATAAAAAAACACTATTTTTTTGGACAATCTTCAGCCAATAACATTACATAATAACCAATAATCAATCAAATTACATTCAACATTAAATATGTTCTGTTATTTCCTTTGGAAAATGAGTGAATGTAGCTGACATCAGTTTTGATTGTTTTTCCCCAAAAATATTCCGAGCTGGCAACAAGTCAGACCCAAAAAAAATCGAGTGGAAAAGGGTGTGTGTGTGTGTGTCGTATTCTCCATCCAGCTGAAAGCTGCACTGACCGCCACCACCTCCATTCTTAAGCTAGATGTTGTGGTAGCATATGCCATGCTCTCCTGCACCAAACGTCAACCATTAGCTTTTGCTAAGAACATCCAGGCACTTCTCCTACCTCTCAGCACCGAACCATCTGTGTAGATAATCACATCACCCGAGCGAGCATTATCCTGAATTAGTTACTGGATTTCCACTTCCGTGGCCCCTGCTGGCCACTCCCTGCACTCCCGGCTCAATGTGATTATAACTCTTTTATCTTCAATAGACAAGGTAAAGTGTGTCACGCAAAGAGTGAAGTTTTTGAGATTGCACGAAATGATAAAATGTCAGATGAACCATTAAGCCTGTCAGAGTCCCTGACAAAGCCAATAAGAAAAACTAATTGAGATATATTACTCAACTTGTCTGGCAGGGACTGACCACCATGCTGCATCTCAGGGATGGGTATAGCAGCCTGAATGTACACGTACATAGGCGTTACATCTTTGTTTCACCACTATAAGTGTGTGAACCAAACAATCTGTAGGATTTGTGCTTCTGTATTATCCTCTCTACAGCGTACTAGGAAAGATATACTGGCCAACACAAAGTTCCAAGCTGTATGGAAGTAAAGATGAACTCCGAAAACGACCTAGTTAATCAAGAAGACTCGCCTGACGGTATGATCAACAAGGACAGTGAGTTATTATTACGAAATAGATAATTGCTTATTTAAGTATTTACCAAATGTATTGCTTATTGCATAACATTGGTAACGTTTTGGGCATTTTACATTTCGGGATTCGTCAATATAAAGTATCTGATTACCTCATGTTTTCAGTAAAATAGTAATGTTTAAAGTGTCTCCTTGAATTAAATTCTTATCAATGTATAGATCACTTCATTTAATTTATAAAGTGCATTGCTAGAACAGTCAGTCAGTCAGGTCTTAGTCAGATATGACTGAGCTACCGTATGACAGTAGACGGTACTACCTGTTTTCTGTCAGCTCCGAATGTTGGGCGGTGCTTACCAAACCCGACACCCCACATTGTGCCAACGGCTTCGGGCGGAAGAGCGCAATTGGGAGGGTACAAGCCTTATCCTGGTGCGAGGAAATGCAACCCAAAGACAAAATAAGTCATGGCAGGGCAGACCAGGCCCTAAGCCTTGGTTGGCAGCTGGTCTAGGATCGAAGCTCCGACAGGCGGACAGTTAGAGCATTGCTTTGCTGATCCGGCAGCTTCTGCAGCTTGTCTTGTTCCAGATGTATAGGTGTTAACTTTCCTCTGGAGTGAACTAGGCAGGCCGAGAGAGGGATCATGCTGCATGGGCAACACATGGTTTCTTTATTTTAGCCCAGGCTTTGTGCTATGGAGCGGCAATAACTCCATCCCTGGTCTTCACTAAAGAAGATTGGCTGCCCACCAACTCTTCTGTCCATTGTGGAATCGTTCCACACAGGCATGAAGGGTATAATCAAGTTTGATGGCTCAACTTCAGAAGAGTTTGAAATCAAGAGTGGAGTTAAGCAAGGTTGTGTACTATCCCCCACCCTCTTTGGGATATACTTTTCACTTCTACTGAAATATGCCTTTCGTGATCAGGATGACGGTATATACATTCACTCACGCTCAGATGGTGGCCTCTATAATGCTCAGAGATTGAAGGCCAAGACCAAAATTAGGAGGGTACTAATCAGAGAGTTGCTTTTTGCGGATGATGCTCGAGGCAATTACGACCCACTCTGAGAAAGAATTACAACATTTACTATCTGCATTCTCCAATGCTTGTTCTGAATTTGGTTTAACAATTAACAAAAAGAAGACACGGATTATGTCACAAGGTGCACATGGTGTACCATCAATCTTTACTGATGACGCCGAACTGGAGGTAGTAGACCATTTTACATATCTAGGATCAGAGGTAAATAGCAAATTATCCCTCGATCAGGAAATCAACATCAGGATTGGCAAGGCAGCAACAACAATGAACATGTTAGCAAAAAGAGTCTGGGAGAACAGGAAGCTTACTGCCAAAACAAAAGTCCTCGTCTACCAAGCCTGTGTCCTTAGTACTCTTCTATATGGCAGTGAAACCTGGACAACTTACTCACACCAAGAGAAACGTTTAAACAGCTTTCATATGCGGTGTCTGCGAAGAATACTTGGTATTAAGTGGCAAGACAAAATCACAAATACTGAAGTATTGGAAAGATCAGGTTGTGTGACGGTGTATTCCATGCTCAGTCTTCGTAGACTTAGATGGATAGGACATGTTAGGAGGATGGATGATGGTAGAATACCAAAGGACATCTTTTTTGGTGAATTACAGACGGGTAGGAGATCTCAGGGTCGGCCTCTACTACGATACAAAGATGTGTGTAAGCGGGACATGATTGATACAGGCATAGATAATGCACATTGGGAGCCAGTCGCCGCTGAACGTGTTGCATGGAGGGCAAACATCAGAAATGGAATAAAGACAAAAGAGAAAATGATTGCAGATAAAGCACACACAGAGCGTGAGAGACGTAAGATGGTGCACAATGGTGGAAATGACCATGTTTTCACATGCATCTACTGTGGGCAAACATTTGCAGCAAGAATTGGCCTTACCAGCCACACTCGCCACCGAAAACTGTGGCTGGTCATGCATCAGGACTCAAGGAGTGAGATACTTCAGATACTATTGTTGGTAGCCATGTTATAAGGCAGGGTAAACTCCAGATCACGGCTCCTGGTGATCTGGATCAGGACTCATGGAGTTAAATACTTCAGGTACTATTGTTGGTAGCCATGTTATAAAGCAGGATAAACTCCAGGCCACGGTTCCTGGTGTTCTGGATCAGAACTCAAGGAGTGAGATACTTCAGATACTATTGTTGGTAGCCATGCTATAAGGCAGCATAAACTCCAGATCACGGTTCCTGGTGTTCTGGATCAAATCTATTGCTAATATCCATGCCACATCCTCAGTCCATCCGGTCTCATTTATTTTCTCTCAGTCTGCCCCTGTCTCTTCTCCCATTGATCTATCCACTTGTCACGTGTTCTCCAATACCTCTCTTCGCATCACATGACCAAAGAGCTCTGCTTGTGGCTTTCTTATAGCTGTATATAATGTTCTAGTTCATTAGCCTCTTCCAGACAATCGTTGGTAATTATTCTGGCAGTCCAATGTATTCGCAACATTCGTCTCAGGAACCACATTTCTGTTGTTTCCAGGCTTTTTTATACGTTCATTCACGTTCCACCATTCACAGCCATACAGCAAAACAGGTTATATATAACATGTCAGTACTTTCTTTCTGGAATTCAATGATAGTGACTTCTTTTCCCCTTGTCTTAAGAGCAGCCTTTGTTTAACTCGTTCTGCTCTCAACCTGTGTCACACATCTTCACTTCCGATGCTATGATGGTCCCTATGTATTTAACAGAAAATATAGCACCACACTGTTTGACAGTCCTGACATACAAGGTTCGTAGTTAACCGCACGTGATTTGGGAGCAGATAGCTCTGCGTTGTTTTCACAATGGTACGAAAGTCGGCCGCTCAGAAAACAATGACAAATTACTGAGCGTAACGTTGCTTAGAAAAATCACAGTCAATAAATGTTGGAATAGATTGCAATGTCCAGTAAAGGATAAACAACTAACTTTAAAAGTGTCACACAATTATGGTTTTTATCTGTGGACCAACACCCGTAGATCCAAAACCACGGAACACTGACTTTCTACAGTATCTGGAGCTGCAGAACAAATCTTGGTATTCAAATTGTTCAACAAACTGAGCCTCGGCTTTTTAGCGCTCAGTTAATATCTGGTCAATAGTGGAACAGGAAACGGAACTCGGGAAATGGGAAAGATTACTCGGGCACTGATTGGTTGAGAAATGGTGTCTTAAACTGTTATAAAACAATAACTGGCTATTTTTGAATAACACGAAAACTTTACCAAAATTGTTCATTCCGCTCAATAGAGGTTGGTTTCTGATCCTGCTATCGATATAGATACATTTTCTTGTCAGCTCCAGGGAAATAAATTGTGGAAAAATTGAAGTCTATTGGTTGCGAAATGTTATTTATCGAAGTTGTTTGAGACGTTGTAGGATTTTTTTTTATTATTTTAGCGCTCGATTGCCTGTGCTTTAATGTTTATACTTTCTGTTTCATAGCGTCTATAAATATGATTATCCGCTATAGCACGGTGACTATACGTTCGCCTGCCGGCATGTTGGTCTTGGGTTTGAATCCAAAATAAGACACAGTTTTGACATTAACCTGGGCTCCCAGGTCGACGCAGTCTAAAATGGATACCAGGAAATGTCTTGATAAGTAAATGCGCAGTCTAAAATGGATACCAGGCAATGTCTTGATAAGTAAATGCGGTCTGTGTGATACTCATGACATCCCAGTGTCTATAAAAGTATGGTTCTGGCACCATACGCCCTATGCGCATTACGGCGTGTGAAAGAGCCCTTGCCCTTGACATACTTTACTTTACTGTAAATATGTCCCAGAACCCTTCTGAAAGCACTAGTACATACTTTAAAGCCGTGCTTGACTGTGATACTCAGATTAATGATTCTCATTCAGCTCGTTCCTCTTGTACCTTGCGGTGTCGAGGTTAAGCATAAACAGCGTTTATGGGCTTCATATTTCGAGATTCCCACAGATTCTGTTATTCCCTCTGTCCATCATTTACAGGGTCGACCTCTTCTTCTGGTTTCAGTTTATTACAAAGTCGAAATATGGTTGCATCTACTGTCCGTTTCGAGAACACCGGGAAGCCCAGGAGAAACTCACAGTTGAAAGATTCATAAACGTATAATAAAAGTTTCATAAATATATAATCATTGAATGTGACACATAGAAAAGAAAGTACAAGAAGTGCATGGTGTATTTTTAATGATTGTGCAATGTTTGAAAATATTGTCGGTCCAAGTTTTGTATTTACCTATTATGTTGCCTGAACTTTACACAGGGTGAATACAAAACTTGGATAGGCAATATTTTCAAACACTGCACAGTAATTAAAAATAAACTCTATATATATGTCTAGCAACACAACACAGTGTAGTGATCCGTTGTAGCGCAGTGCCTAGCACGTTTCCCTGCGTACCTGGTGAAACAAGTTCGAGACTCCATCGAGAGAATTTTGTTTAAACCTAACCAGGGCTTCCAGGTCGACCCAGCCTACACTGAATACCAAGAAATGTCCTGGAAAGCAAAGGGGACCGGCGTGATGTTGAACACGTCCCTCACTGAGACATGAATGGTCTAAAACATGTGAGGCCAGTATTTTGTTCTCACATCTAACAAGTGCTAAGTAATCATTTACCTGCAAACACAAAATGTGGGCCACTAAATGACGCTGTCACCTCACTAGCAATCCAGTCACTAAATGACTCTGTCACTTCATTAGAAAGCCTGTCACTAAATGATACCGTCACTTCAATAGAAAGCCTGTCACTAAATGATGCCGTCACTTCACTAGAAAGCCTGTCACTAAATGATGCCGTCAGTTCACTAGAAAGACTATCACAAAATGATGCAGACAGTTCACCAGAAAACCTGTCACTAAATGATGCCATCAGTTCACTAGAAAATCTGTCACTAAATGAGGCCGTCATTTCACTAGAAAGCCTGTCCCTAAATGATGCCGTCAGTTCTACAGAAATCCTGTCACTAAATAACGCTGCCACTTCACTACAAAGCCTGTGACTAAATGACGTTGTCCTTAAATGACGTTGTCCCTAAATGACGTTGTCACTAAATGACGTTGCACTTCACTAGAAAGTCTGTCACTAAATGATGCTCCTCCGAAATCGGAGAGTATCTGCCTGCACGGCGAGAAACTACCAGTCTCCACACCAATAAGCCAGACATGGGACAACGGATACTCACGCAAACCTCAGTCCGGTATGACATCACACTGATGTTGGACAACAGGATGTCTTCATCCGACATACAGGACTTCACGTTGGAGTTCACAGCCAGCGAATGCACGCAAGCAAGCAAGCACTAAATAATGCCATCGGTTCAGTAGAAGTCCTGTCACTAAATGAGGCCATCACTTCACTAGAAATCCTGTCACTAAATAACGGTATCACTTTACTATTAAGCATGTGACTAAATGATGTTGTTATTAAATGATGTTGTCACTTAACTGTCTCCGTGGCCGAGAAAGTTAGCAGCTTTCTTCCTTAACCCCGAATACTCTCGTGGTTGACGTGAGCGCACGAGAATTGGAAGCCGTTCGAGTCGCGCCAGTGACTTATGAGAGTATGGAGCCGGTCGCTCAGAAAGCAATGGCAAACTACTGAGCGTAATCTCGCCAAGAAATCAACAATCAGCTGAAAGATGCTGATGTTGACAGCGATAACCTGTAAAGGATGTGCAAAACATTTTTTTTGTCACTTCACTAGAAATCCTGTAGTTAAATGATGCCATAGTTCACTAGAAATCCTCTCACTAAATGAGGTCGTCACTTCAATAGAAAGCTTGTCACCAAATGACGTTGTCACTAAATAACGCTGCTACTTCACTAGAAAGCTTTCACTAAACAACGCTGTCACATCACTAGAAAGGCTGTCACTAAATAATGCTGTCACATTACTAGAAAGGCTGTCACTAAACATCGCTGTCACATCACTAGAAAGGCTGTCACTAAATAATGCTGTCACATTACTAGAAAGGCTGTCACTAAACATCGCTGTCACATCACTAGAAAGGCGGTCACTAAATAACGCTGTCACGTTACTAGAAAGCCTTCACTAAATAACGCTGCTACTTCACTAGAAAGCCTTCACTAAATAACGCTGCTACTTCACTAGAAAGGCTGTCACTAAACAACGCTGTCACATCACTAGAAAGGCTGTCACTAAATAACGCTGCTACTTCACTAGAAAGGCTGTCACTAAATAACGCTGCTACTTCACTAGAAAGGCTGTCACTAAATAACGCTGCTACTTCACTAGAAAGGCGGTCACTAAATAACGCTGTCACATCACTAGAAAGGCGGTCACTAAATAACGCTGCTACTTCACTAGAAAGGCGGTCACTAAACAACGCTGTCACATCACTAGAAAGGCGGTCACTAAATAACGCTGCTACTTCACTAGAAAGGCGGTCACTAAATAACGCTGTCACATCACTAGAAAGGCTGTCACTAAATAACGCTGCTACTTCACTAGAAAGGCGGTCACTAAACAACGCTGTCACATCACTAGAAAGGCGGTCACTAAATAACGCTGCTACTTCACTAGAAAGGCGGTCACTAAATAACGCTGTCACATCACTAGAAAGGCGGTCACTAAATAACGCTGTCATATCACTAGAAAGGCGGTAACTAAATAACGCTTCTACTTCACTAGAAAGGCGGTCACTAAATAACGCTGTCACATCACTAGAAAGGCTGTCACTAAATAACGCTGCTACTTCACTAGAAAGGCTGTCACTAAATGAGGTCGTCACTTCACTAGAAAGCTTGTCACCAAATGACGTTGTCACTTAATAACGCTGCTACTTCACTAAAAAGCTTGTCACCAAATGACGTTGTCACTAAACAACGCTGTCACATCACTAGAAAGGCTGTCACTAAATAACGCTGTCACATCACTAGAAAGGCTGTCACTAAATAACGCTGTCATATCACTAGAAAGGCGGTCACTAAATAACGCTGTCACATCACTAGAAAGGCTGTCACTAAATAACGCTGTCACATTACTAGAAAGGCTGCCACTAAATAACGCTGTCACATCACTAGAAAGGCTGTCACTAAATAACGCTGTCACATCACTAGACAGGCTGTCACTAAATAACGCTGTCACATCACAAGAAAGGCTGTCACTAAATAACGCTGTCACATCACTAGAAAGGCTGTCACTAAATAACGCTGTCACATCACTAGAAAGGCTGCCACTAAATAACTCTGTCACATCACTAGAAAGGCTGTCACTAAATAACGCTGTCACTTCACTAGAAATCATGTTATTAAATAACGTTGTCACTTCACTAGAAAGCCTGTCACTATAAAACTACAGAAAAGAAATATTATAGTTAACCTAAATAATTAATGACCAGGTCTATCAACCGCTGAAACTAATAACTATACAGAATGAGGATTGGCTCAAACCAATGTGTTTTCAAGGAGTATGGAAGTGTGACTTTGTGATTCAAGATTGTTCCGAGTAGAATTTAGCAAGAAGCCACTAACAGTACATCATTTCAACTATATACGTGTGGCATTGGCCACATGTTCATAGATCAAAGAACGTGTTCGAGTACAAAGAAACATGGCGAGATTCTAATGCAGTGTTCATCTGAAGACTATTCTGACTTTCCTCGCCTATAAAATTATTGTTTTATGACACTGTAGCTGAATTGGCGAGATCGTCAATACATATTTATAGATCAATGGTGCCCACAGTTTCCCATTTAAAAGCAAAATCATAACCGAAATAGCTAATAGACATGTGCTCTTTGCGCATTTCCCAGTGATAATGTGAGCTTTGAAAATAAAAAGAAGCAATATTGCCTGAATATTAAACTAACCTTGGCAAGCTGGTCGAAGCGTCCGAACAGTTCGTTTAGTATCCTCACAAGTTCCTGAGCTGTGCACTGTGAAGACAAGGACGTGAAGCCCACTATGTCCGCAAACAGAACTCTGATGACCAAATTATATCCAACAATACTCAGTACTGAAGATGATTGGTTATTAAGACTAAAAAATGTGAGGAAAGTGTAATATGTTGGACATATAATAAGGCATAAAGTTCAAAATAGATCAAAATTGTAGGGAAGGTCACTGGGCAGACCGAGAAGAGGAAGACCATAACACAGATAGATTCAAGGTGTCATAGATAATTTACATACGCCAACAACAGAGGCAGGACATCTGGCTTATGATAGACATTTCGAAAGATTTTTATTGGGGAGAAGATCCGCATGATTATTATAATACATACAATATTTTCATTGGCGACTCTATTTTTTAAAGAAATAAATAATGATGCACATGTAACACCACCAAACAAATTAACTTAATGTCACAGCGCCAAACCAATGCACCTTGGTTTGGCCTGCTAAAGCAGTTTGACTCTGGCTACCGCCGGAACTCTAGCAAGACAAAGAGAGCGGAAGCCAGTTTTCTGTTAGCAGTCAGCCGACTTGGTTCGTGCTGATGCGAGATGTGGGCAGTGTGCCCTGTTTCGGGCTTGTTGATAGGAACAAAAGTGCTGTTCTGCTGTTGTCAGATGTGGGAACAGTTCCTTGATCTGATCTGTGGTTAACCTATGTCATAGGATAAAGCCGTAAGTGTAAAATGTTTAATTTAATAAAGATTTACTAAATCGCAGCACACGCCATGTTACCGGCTTGAAAAGCGTTGGCGTGGGAAAACTGATGTGGGTGAACAAAGCTGTTAGGCGTGATGGTAGGAACAAAGAAGTATAAACAGATAATATGAATGAATACTATTGAAATGGACTGTTCTACAGATCAAGGTAACGTCCCTGTAGCTTTAGGAAAATAACATGTAACAGGCTAATACATAAGATGTAAGCAATCGGACATGGTGATGTGAAATATGTAGAATAGGTCATTGATGGCGATTAAGAATCATAGAGACTGATGTCATGTCATGCCAGCCATGCTGGCACAAGATTATTTGTTGGGAATTATTTTACATGGTTATCCTATGGAATTAATGTGTTACCGGCTAAATGGGCATGTGAGAGATTCACCAAGATATACAATGTATGGGGTCATAAATTATAGTTTAAAGTAAAGACTGAAATAATGCCACATGGTGCCATGCTGGCCACGTTGGCATAGCAGGGAATGTTTTTATGAGATTACTGGGAATGGATGCTACATTGATAACAGAGAGTGGTGAGGATCACATGTGTGTAATATGTATGCGGCAAGATATGTTTGCAGGGTTATCCCTGAGACAATGATAGGCATGAGATTGAATGTGCGTGATTAATTGTTGAACACACCTGAGCAAGTGAGTAGGGAAAATAACCATGATCATGCATGTAATATGTGTAAAGCAGAAGAGTACTTACGTGTTATAGGTGGCAATGATGTGTTAATGGTTAAGCTATGTAGTTAGGACATGTGGGTACCAATAGAGGTGAAGGAAATAATGCATTATAGGGACTCCATGCAGGCTGACAGCTACGGAGTGTAGGAAATGATACACCTTTAACACGCGGAGTCCGTATCAGCAATCATAATGTAATCATTATAACTGCGAATGAAGTGCTGGCTTTACTGAGGAGAGACAGTCAGATGTATCTGGAACTTTAGTATTAGTAAAGGAGTTTATCAAGTAGTATTGAAGTCTGGTATAACTTCTGTTACTAGAATGCAGTAATGTTTGCACCGGTGTATCAGACTGGGAGTGGAATCATATGGCGGAAGTTTTATGTGTAGTAAAACATGGTGCTTGTTGTACCATGAAAAGAATGTGATTTAGTGCTGCGGACCATCCTTCGCAAAGATATTAATATGTAATTGTCATGTGACATGAAGCGTAAGATAGCAAAATTTATAACCAGTGTATCACAGAAATAATGGTGGGGAATAGAGGGCATAACTGTACATTTGCTGTCCACTCACAAATAATAGTACACTGGTGTGGTTGGCATTAGACAACACTGGTTGACATTAATGTGTAATAATGATATCATATATAGTACACTTGTTGTTGTATTAGTACTGATATTCTGTATCTACCAATGAACATTGTTATGCCCATGTTCTGTCTCATATGAATGGTGCACTCCTACCATTATTTTGTACTTTCACTTGATACTATTGTGTGTTTATTTATGAACTGTCTTAGTGGCATCAGAGAGTTCCTCAATTGAGTTCCTGTGTAATACATGTTTATCTTTAACTTTTTGTGAATGATTGTGATTCTATTATGTGCAAGTGTTGCATTTTCACATTCTACAAATATGGTAATTCCACTTTGTATATGTGTCCATTGCTTTTCATAGTTAGATATGTTTTGCGTGTTGGTTGTTAGTTTGTAATGCCAATCAAATACTGTAACTTGTATGGTGTCATATTAGTTTTGGTATTCTTCATGCAAACTTGGACATTACAGGAGTAGTTTGTCCCATGTCATATAGCATCCCACATAATTTGAGGTAATTTAACTACAGAAGCTGGAGATGCAAATGCACTGTACTGAGCTGCATGATTAGAGATATAAGTTCATGTATGTCCCCTGCTTTTCATAGCTATGTGTTTAAAGCTGGGCAAATGAGATCCAATCTTCCACTGCTTGTGTGTGTAGGATCTGTGTGAGGTAGTTACATTGAACTGAAGGCATTCTGTAAGTGAATGCTGGGCTGTATGGGAAGGTGGAGCAGGCTGAGATTGTTGCATTAGAAGGTGTTATATCCTAGCAATATCAAGTGTAATCCCATGACAGCAGCGGCACAACTGGAGAAGACAATAAAGTGGGTGATCTGATGATGCAACATTGATTGTTGCATTAACAATTAGAGATGTAGTCACCTTGAAGAAGAATGAGGACAGCAAAGAATGATCATGCCAGACATCAAGGGTTACCTCAGAATAGCAGTAGTACAAGTGGAGGAAATAGCAAAATGGATAATTAGATGTGGGATATTTATGATCTATGGGTTAATTCATATGTTATATTGTATGTGCTCATTGCTTCATGTGTTTAATATGATTTCTTTACAATGATAATCATAGATTGTGTTTTCCATTGTTACAGGAGTGGCTGGCTAGTTAGTGTCAGCAGGCCTGGGTTTATGGCGGTGTAGTAATTTGTGTCACAACTCTTTTGCTTATGTCGCGTCTTAAGATTTATGTTGCGTAACTTATGTTTTTGTAGTGCCTTATGGTCTGTGCAGTGTTGCTTCTATCAAAGTCTTCTATTGTGTCACTCTACTCAGCGACTGTTTGGATTACCTGTGTTGTGGTACCCTGTTGTCTTAAGTTCTGGTGACTGAATAGGGGCCACCCTTGGTTGATGTTTGATATATGCAGTTGTCTGTTGTATCTGTTATTGAACATCTGTTATTGAATGTATTATTCAATGTTTTTTTTGACACAAATTGTCACCAAAATTTATAGTAGTTGATAAATAAACAGCTATTTTTGTACTGTTTTTGATTTGTTTGTTTAGTCTCTTTTAGTTTTTACAACCACTATTTCTACCACAATCTAACACTTTAATTCACTGCTTGGGCTCTAACATGGTGTTTCCTGTGTGAACACCTATAAAATAGTTTCTGCCTCTGTCCAAGATCTCGTACTTTCTTATCTAATTACTATATCTTTTTTTTTGGTCAGTTGAGGGCGGTTTGAGGTTCTCTCTCTTTTACTACTTTTCTTCTTTGGCCATAACGAAGTCAGAGTTACTCTCTACCTCTTAGCACCGTAGCAAAGGAAACATCAGTCTTTCCTCTTGTCTCTTTTCCCCTCGGCTACATTAATAACTAATTCTTCTTCTTCTTCCGAGCCATTGAGGTTATTTGCCTGCAGATACAATCCGTCTCCATTCGTCTTTCTGGTTGACCTTCTCTTGCCAGTCGTTGATTCCAAGTGCTTGTAGGTCTGTACATATATTATCTCTCCATCGTCTTCTTGGTCTACCTCGGGGTCTACGGTCATTTATTTCCTGAGTGTAAGCGAGTTTTGTTTCTCTATTGTCTTCCATTCTTTCCATGTGCCCCAGCCATTGTAGTCTATTAGCCTTCATGATACCAGTGATTAGCGTGGACTTAAACAGATCATAAATGTCTTTGTTACTTCTTCTTTTCCACTCTCCACTTTGTGTATCCCTAATGGGTCCAAAGATGCGTCTTAAAACTTTGTTCTCAAAGGTTTGTAACAAGGCTTCGTCTCCTTTCGTTGTACTCCAGGTTTCAGAGCCATACAGCACAACTGGTCTGATCAGTGTTTTGTATATTGTGATTTTGGTGTTACGATATAGCGCATTTGATTTTAGTAGATGTTGTAGTGCATAGTATATCTTATTTCCAGAATTGATTCTAGTTTGTATTTCTTCCCTTATGATGTTGGAGCAGTTGAAGATTGTACCCAGGTATTTGTATGTTTCCGTTCTTTTAATGGTCATATTATCTATTTGTATGTGGCCAGAGTTTTTAGCCATTCCTTCTCTTGAAATTACCATATATTCTGTCTAATCTTGGTTGATAACCAGCCCCATCTGTTGAGCTTTTTCCTTTAAGTGAGTCAATATTTCCAATGTCTTTTGTTCATTTTCCCCTATAATATCTATATCATCTGCATAACCAAGCAGTCTGGATGTTCCTCCAGTATTACATTCCTCCTTTATCTTCCTTACAACTTTTTCTAGAGCCAGATTGAAGAGTAGCGGCGATAGTGCATCACCTTGTTTCAAGCCAGATGTTATTTGGAAAGGGTCTGATTTCCTGTCTTTATATGTTACTATATGTTATTATAAGTATCTTCCATGCATAGTCTGGTCATGTTGATTAACTTCGTTGGTATTCCAAATTCCTGCATAGCATTCCATAGACTATTCCTATGGACATTATCATAAGCTTTTTAACATCCACAAAAATGTTATGGAGATCTCTTTTATATTCCCAATTTTTCTCGGCTATTTGTCGTAAGATAAATAACTGATCTATTGTTGATCTGTTTTGTCTGAAACCCGCCTGGTAGTCACCTAATATGTCTTCTGAATATGGTGTTAGTCTCTTTAGTAATACTGCGGATAGTATCTTATAGCTTGTGGACAGTAGTAATATTCCTCTATAATTTTCACATTGGAACTTGTCTCCTTTCTTAAAGATTGGAACTTATCTCCTTTCTTAAAGATAGGTATCAATAATGACTCTTTCCAGTCATGGGGTAATTCTTCTGTCCTCCAGATTTTATTATTAGTTCGTATAGTTTTAGATGTAATGCATGGCCACCTGCCTTTATAAATTCAGCAGCAATTCCATCAGCCCCTGTTGCCTTATTGTTTTTAAGTCGTGTGATTACATATAGGATTTCTTCAAATGCAGGTTCTTCAATTTGTGGTTCACACGTTAGAATCTCTTCCTGTGGGAAAGTGTTACTTGGAGCTTCACAATTTATTAATTCAACAAAATATTATTTCCATGTGTTGCACATTTCCTCATTGGTATTTATCATATTCCCATTTTTGTTCTTTTAAACCATATTAATATATGTTGTGTTGGTGCCCTCGTTTCATTGACTTCAGTTCTTTAAAAAAAACTTTCTGGATTCGTTTTTTTTTTTTTTTTGGTGATTAGTTTTCATATCTTTGATTATATTACTCATATATTCTCGCTTCTGCTATCGAACTATTTTTGTAGCCTCTTTACATTCATTTCTATATTGCTCTTCCTTTTGGATGTTGTTGATGTCATTTAACCATAAATGTCTGACATTCTTTTTCCTAATGACTGCTTCTTCACATTTTTGATTGAACCATCTGTTCTTTCTATGCGTGGTTAACACACCTAGACATTCTTCTGCGGTAGATTGAATTGTATTCTTGATGTTCAACCAAGTTTGGTCAACGCTTTCCTCCAAAGGGTTTTGCAGAGTTTCAAGTTTACATTTTATTTCATCTGTAAATTTCTCTTTGACTGTAATTTCTTGTAGTTTTTCTCTGTTATATGTTGGGTGTAATCTTTGTAATTTAGTATAGAAATCTCTCTTAAGTTTTATTTTAAATTTTGCTCCAACGAGGAAGTGGTCGCTGTGGCACTCAGCTCCTCTATAACTTCTAACTTGTTGTATGTTTGATGCATTTCTGTTGTTAATTAAAATGTGATCTATTTGATTATAGGTTCTCTTGTCACATGATTTCCAAGTTTGTTTGTGTATATCCTTTCTTTGTAGTCTGGTACTGCTAATCTGCAGTCCTTTGGCTTCTGCCAGGTTGATGACTCTCCATCCATTATCATTTGAAGTTGTATGTAGGCTTTCCATACCGGCCACTTTTTTATGAGTTTGCTCTCTACCTATTTTTGCATTGAAGTCTCCCAGCACAATCAGGATGTCCTGTTTGGAGGTTTCTTCTATGACATCTTCCAAATCATTATAAAAGTCTTCTTTAACGTCATCTTCTTTCTCTTCAGTAGGTGCATGTACATTAATCATCGTTATATTTTTCCATTTACCTTTTATTCGTAATTTACTAATTGTGTCATTAACAGCTTTAAAGTTTAGAACGTTCCCCCATAACTCTTTTTTGATAACAACACCTGTTCCTAATTCATGTTTATTTTGGGTGTTTCCTCCATATATTATAATCATTTCATTTTGCTCTAAAGTACCCTCTCCTGGCCACCTTATTTCTTGAATTGCTGTTATATCCATTTGATATTCAACCAGTTCCCGGGTTAGTTCTTCAGCCGCTCCAGCTCGATATAGTGTCCGTACATTCCATGTTCCAAATCTCAAGAGTCCTTTAATGTTCCGAGGTCGATTGTCCAAATAAGTCAGTCCGAATTCGAGGCTTATGTATCTGTTTCGTAACAAAATAGTGTTTACAAAGGTGGGGATGTTAACCCCACGCTTCAACCTCCAACCTGGAGGACCAGGGTGTTTCTCTTTGTCTGTTCTTGAGGCCCAAATGAAAATTCGTAATCCCATGTTAGTTACATATATCTTAATATGTATCCAACAATGATATTATTTAACTCTTGTATTTAATTCTTAAAACTAGGATAAAGGACATTAGTTCTCGGCAATCTGGATGCGTTAATGAGCTCCAACTTCATGAAAGTCTCAGAGATGCTATGCATGACCGAGGGAAATTTTATCATAATTTACCACAACTTAATGGAAATCTCGTAGCGATTTGGATGTACACCACAGATCACTCTACAGCAAGATAAAATAGACGATGAGCATCTGCACACAAATGTGACATAAGAAGTAAATTGTTTGCGATTGATAGAAACGTTGACGTGGTTGTTGTTGTAGATGTCCGAGCGCTGTAAAGTTGTCAACTGGTTATAGTCATTTTTGCAAAGGAGTAGGATTGTACACGTAAGAAGCTATTCAACAACACGTATATGTTGTATTGTCGGAAATAATTATAACTTTGCACGAGACATAAACATGAGCGGAGGGGTTCTATTTTGCATTCATTCAATTAAATTTGGGTCAACTACTCAGTTTAGTAATTTCAATAAAACAATAAACAAAACTGAGCAGTCACAAATTATTTTTTTTTTTTTAAATCTGTTAACCTATAATCTTCAAACACAGAGCAGTGATTAGAATTAAAATATGAACAGCTGGAAAACTGATTTTAAGATAACGTATCTCTTTGATAAGAATGCTGCAATTTTTTGGATGTGCCTAGTGTTGAGACGGAGTTAACAAATCACTGTTATTAATATTTGAAACTGAAAAAGTACTATATCTAAAGATAAAAAACACAAGGCAGGATGGTATATTTTATTTAGTTGACGAAGTCAAATAAATTTAAGAAGTGGAGACAGAACATATGACACAGTGAACACTCCGTAACCTCAGGGCTGCCGAGGTAATTATAGAAGTACAGAATGGATTGGTTTACACTCATATAAAATATGTGGATAAAAGTAAATATAATATTGCACAGTAGAAACACGGTAAAGGATATTGTTTACATGTCCAGTAGAAAGAAACTGCTGTTGGTATTTGAAGCGTTTGGACCATCACATGTTGTAGTCCTAAGTGCGCGGAGGTATAGGTGGTCAGTCTTTCACTTCCTTGGTGAGCGTCACGGGCTGACATTGAACCCTCACCCGGCCGTTTACAGACCATTGTCAGCGTAACGTCATAACCATTACACCACCTCGCACGCTAGTGTATAGAAACCATTCACATAAATATATGAGCTATATGATATGTATTTATATACTAACACTGACTACTCTTCTTCTTCTTCTCCTCCTCCTCCTCCTTCTTTTTCTTCTTCTTCTTCTTCTTCTTCTTCTTCTTCTTCTTCGTCCTCCTCGTTGGCACTCAGACCTCCATCTTAATATCTCCAATTAAAAGTAGTCGTTAGTTTCAGGTTCGTGGTATTCTTGTACAGTATTTGATGGAGTGGAGTTAGCTGTTTAGGTTCGTTCCATAAGTTGGGCACAAACAGGAACCTGCAATGAATCTGTTATGTGCTTGGTCTATATTAACCTGTCGGGTACATCTGGGACTATTCCATCTCAATGAGACATGTGCCTTTGGTCTGGTTAATGGCTGTGTTTATGTGAGCATCTGATATCTTTAACTTGCATTTGTTGATCTTGGCTTTTTAAAACTTCCATTAGAATTCAGTGACCAGAGGTTTTGGTCAACATTCACCACCCCGAAGAAAGGCCGGACGTACACATAAAGATATTGCAATTGGTACTGTTAGTATTGTATCTCTTCGCTGGCTGTGGTGTCAATTCTTGACTTAGCTCCACTCAACTCCATTAAAATTATTTAGAGTTCTCTGTAAGGCATCAGTCGAGTGCCAATAAGATGGTCTTGTTATTTGATTGTAAACTTCTGAAAGTAACAAAGAAACTGCACATAAAAGAGAATCGGTAGCAGTAGCTCCCTTTTCTGTGTCTCCACCTGGAACAGATAGAAGGGCTTGCGTCATCAATGACCACAAACGCTATGACGACAATTGCCCAGCGACAGAAAGGGGTCGGGGTATATGTGGTCCCCATGTCCGACACGTCAAGGAATAGAAATCAAACGAAAAGAAACACATCCCTGCTGCCTTGAAGGTAATTGGGGGCAGTTAATGACTAGGAAATCAAACCCCAGTAGATCCTTGTCGAAGACAGACGCACTGAACCAGAGGCTTTACTAAACAGTGCAAAGCAATTCACGTAATAATAAATTAATAGTTTCAACTGCAGTAGAAATCAATACATATACACGCATTTATGACGATATAAATCGATATATGAATACAACTGAACTTACGTCACATTGTCATGTAGCTGGATGTAAATTTTATGAAACATTCCTTGATGTGGTGTCGTGATGTCATTTTTCATCTCTATGGCAACGTGCTGGGGAAGGACGCTCATCAAAATCCTCTCCTGTGAATAGAGACAAAAAGGACCGTCCATGGCTAAACAATATACCCCCAGATTGTGTAGAAAATTCGGGTTTTTGCGTGATATTCAGCAATTGTGAGCAAGTGATTTATTTTCAAACACAGAACAATAAAGCTGCGCACATTTTGCAGTTTGATCTATTGCACTGACGTAGAAAAATGTCGTTATGATGGCGCTAGCTTCCAAATAAACAAAATCTGTATTGTTGAATCGACTCTTCAATAAAATGCGATTGAGGAAGGATTTGACAACCTCAATAGGTGTTTGTTGCTGTGAAGTTTTAGTTCATCTTTACTTACTATAGTCACACACACGCACACATACATACACATGTATGTGTGTGGATAGATGGGTGGTTGTGTGTGGGCGCGTGCAATTGTGTGGGATGTATGAGTGTGGGTGTGCGTGGGTGCGTGCGTGCGTGCGTGTGTGTGAGTGTGTGTGTGTGTGTGTGTGTGTGTGTGTGTGTGTGTGTGTGTGTGTGTGTGTAAAAAAGCTGGCTCGAATTATTGGATTTCTCTGGGAAGAATTAGGGGAACAGAGGCCATGGGTGTACACTGCACGCGCAAGGCATACCTTGGTGATAAGACACCCTAAATTGCGAGCAGTAGCTCGTCGCTGATTGGACATAATTTCCCATAAGCTAGACAATCTGTCCGCTCTGGAATATCAATATCATCTTCTATAAATGCCTCTTTGTGAAATTTAGCCGAAGATAGAAAGGCAGATCAAGTACTGTTACAACTATCGCCTCTTCTGTTCCGTCGATACATATCTAGAAGTGCTAAAGCAAATCACAGAAGAACTATTTTGTGGCTGGCATTATGCTGCCAATGTCAGACATGAACGCCTGCTATAACTAAAGAGCGCACAATTATAATAACAGAGACGGGGTGCCTTAGAAGAGCTGTGGGGGTAACCGTGAGAGGTAGAATTAGGATAGAGTTAATTAGAAGAAGACTAGATCTGAATCCAGCCATGCACTTCCCAGTGTAAATCGTCTATGACTCCCAGTGTGAATCGTTTATCACTCACAGTGTGAATCATTTCTGACTCTCAGTATGAATCATTTCTGACTCTCAGTGTGAATCGTTTATGACTCATAGTGTGAATCATTTCTGACTCAGTGTGAATCGTTTATGACTCCCAGTGTGAATCGTTTATCACTCTCAGTATGAATCATTTCTGACTCTCAGTATGAATCATTTCTGACTCTCAGTGTGAATCGTTTATGACTCCCACTGTGAATCGTTTATGACTCCCACTGTGAATCGTGTATGACTCCCAGTGTGAATCGTGTATGACTCCCAGTGTGTGTTTTGCAAAGATGAAAGAGACTAGATATCACATGTGTAAATTTCATCTCATTTTCCTCTCTCCTCATAACATGCCCCAAGAAATCCTGACTGGTTAGATTTAATTTCTCTATTCAGTTTGAGATTTCCACCGATTTTATTCTTGAAGGGCAAATACTTATGTTGCTTCTGTCCACCGTGGCATTCTTTGCGTTCTCCTTAGAAACTACGTTTCTATTATTATCCATGGGTAAAAGTAGTCAAAAACATGTTTGTTTGTTTGTTTGTTTGTTTGTTTGTTTTTTTAAATCTAGAATATATGAGAGGAATCACCATTGGGATACATAACATAAATAACATTAGATATGCGGGTGATACAGTATTGATTGCAGACAATTAACAGGATCTGCAACATTTGTTAGATGCGGTTGTTGTACACAGTGAACAATTAAGGTTAGAATTAAATTGTAAGAAGACAGATTATGGTCGTCGCTACAAAGAAAGAAACAGCAACGTAATATACGGGTAAATAATAATCATTTGAATAGGTACAACTATGTCGGAACAGTCATAACATTTGCTGGGAGGTGCCTTGTAGAGATTAGAACCAGAATCGCTATTCCGAAGTTAGCCTTTTGCAAGATGAAAAACATACTGGCCAATAAAAAGATGTTAATTGCAACGAGAAAAGAGTGTTGAGGTGCTACATAGAACCTATACTTGTGCATGGATATGAAACGTAGACGATGAGACGACAAGCTGGTTAACATCTAATGGCAATGGAAGTGTGGTTTCAGAGGAAGATGCAAATAATACCACGGACAGAAAAAAAACCAATGATCATGTCCTACAAGAAGTAAATGAAACCGTAAACTGATTAGGGAAATTAGGCGTAGACAATCAACAATTTTTGAACACATTATAAGAAGAAAGAAATTAGAGAACTTGGTGACAACTGGCAAGATTGATGAGAAACGAACACGGGGAAGGCAGAGAAGTAA
Source organism: Cepaea nemoralis (assembly GCA_014155875.1). Lineage (NCBI taxonomy): Eukaryota > Metazoa > Mollusca > Gastropoda > Stylommatophora > Helicidae > Cepaea > Cepaea nemoralis. Next base: position 42,125 of record JACEFZ010015547.1, read on the forward strand.
ATATCTGGATGGCGTGGCCACATGGCATGGTCGAGACAAGAATACGGAGTTGATACACGACCCTGGTGTTTGTGTGAGGTGACGGAACATGACTACCCAAGCATATTGGCATGGCACATGATGATGATTATGAAAGGTAGTCCCATAGAAGATATGTGTTCGGCTTTCCCATATTTAATGTCACGACATATGAAATTGGGTAGACAGTTTCCATCCTCTACGTCTTTCTTTCACTGTCCTTCAATTTACAACCAAACTCATTCTAAAATATATCTACGACCAAAGAATTCTGAACTCTGAAAATTGTCTGATACCCATTTTCACGAGGCACTGTGAACCTAGAACAGTGCTGATTGAAAAAAAATAACCCATCCTTCGCTGGAGATTGAACCCGGTTCACTGTCTCGGCAGGCAAGCTACTATACCACTGTGGTGTCCATGCCTTTCTAGCTGTCTAAAAAGCCTCTTCGTTGTAAAGACTAGTTTGAATGTTCTGCGAAGATTAAGCTGTAGTCCAGGCAATGATAGGGTCTATGTGCTTCTCTCTATGGCATCCCTGGTGGCTCTTCGATAAGGGAACAATTCTAACATCTGTACACAGAAAAGAATCATAAAGTACGATATCTACGGTCTGTCCACGACCTAAACAATTATAAAATATATCTACGATTAACAAAATTCTTAAATATGTCTGCGATCAAGAAAATCCTAAAGTATATCTACTACTAAAAGTATTCTTACATTAATTTAAGGTCAAAAGAATTCTGACGTCTATACTTGACCAAAAGAAGTTTACAACCTATCTATAATACCAGAAATATAACGTCTATCTTTGACCACAATAGTTCTAAAGTCTATCAACGATCGCTATAACTTTTAACTCTATCGACTACTACAATAATTCTAAAATCTCTCTACGACAAACAAACAAAAACATTTTAACATCCATCTATGACCAAATCAAATTACAACATCTGTCAATAACCAACAGAATTATAAGAACGTGTATGGCTTATGGTCTGTATATGACCAAAAGAATTCAACAAAATATAATTTATATACGACTAAAATCTTTCGACGACAAAAGAAATTGTATAGCCCATCAATAATCTAAAGAGTGCTAAACTCTATGTACGGCCCAAAGAATTCTAAAGTCGACCTACAGTCATAAGAGTTCTAAAATCTGTCTACACCCATAAGAATTCTCAAGTTTATCTGCCAACAAAAGAATTCTTAAATATGTCTGTGACCTAAAGAATAAAATACTGAAGCACATTAAAAAACGCACCACCTGTATAATCCAGGAACAGAATGTGAAATGTAAATATAAGTGTTTACAAGTTTACATATTTGGAAGCTTTATTCATTTTCCTATGAATTCATGCTGGTCATTGATGTGTACATTTGATTTTTATGAAATTCATCGCATTATGTGCAGGCAAGGTACAAAACCAAACATGCACTGGGTCCGTAACGTTCATTGAAACGTACAATAGTGCTGTGGTGGCAATTCATCCTTCTGGCAATGGCCAGCAAGCTCTTTCCTGTCTCTAACATACCAATGCCTCGTTGGTGGTCGTTTTCAGGTAGTCGTGGTATTTCAAGCACATATACTGGTGTTTTGTCTCAACCCTTTTTATACTGAGTATATTGCAACAGCCGGTCTCTCTGGGCTAGAGGTTACACGACTTTCTCCGTAATCTAGTATACTCTCGTAAGTAACGTGACGTTGTGCGAGAATTGGTAACAGTTCTCTCCGCGTCGGCAACTTACGGTGTAATTGAGCCAGTCGCTCATATAGTAATGGCAAACTACTGAGCGTAATCTTGCCAAGAAATCAACAATCAGCTGAAAGATGCTGATGTTGACAGCAATGTCCTGTAAAGGATATGCGAAGGAAAATAAATATTGCAACATCGCGTACACATTTTAGGGTCATAGCTTTTGGAATTGGTGTTGCTCGTGTAACTCGCATTGTTTTCATGTCGTCTGTACACAGACCCGTGGGTTGTATCATGCACTTTCCATTCCATCCACCTCAAGACAAACACGGGGAAAATCCATTCCCACACCTTTTGTTTTTTCAAGCTTCCCGGCATCAGTATATGTAATAGTTGTGTGTTTTCAATGTGCTTCAGTATATACATTCTATCTACGATTTTTTTTTTTAAATGTCTACTCTATCAACGACCAAAAGAATTATAAAGTCGGTCTGTTAACAAAAGAATTCTGAAATCTATCTGTAACCAGAATAATAATAAATTATATATGTGGCCATAAGAATTCTGTTCTATCGGCGGCCAAATATTCCGTGTTAATATGATATTAACTTAACAGGTATGTTCGAGGTTGCTGGAATATGGATCTAGTTGCAGCTCTGGCAGGAAGGAGCCTAGAAGGACAGCTCAGAGCGCATTCAATAAGTATGCCACTAGGCTGATCAGTATAAACACTCTGTGACATTTGCTGTTGTGTAATATTGATTTGACAGCGACTCTGGCGGGGGGAGGAGCATGAGAGGACAGCCCGGGCAACGTACAATCAGTGTGCCACTGGGACGATTGGCATGCGCAACCTCTAGCATATGTTGAGAAAGATACATATGTTTTATCTACTCTTGAGTACTGGGAAGACAGTTGTTAATAAACAGAATCCAATCCAAGATGGTGAAGACGTTGTTCTATGCAGGGTAGAAGATGGACCCGTCATTGCTGCGGTAGCGCAGTGGTTAGCACGCTCGCCTGTCGGCCTTGTAGTTGTATGTTCGAATCCCCATCGAGACTTATTTCATTTTTGTTAATTAAACTGAGCTCCCAGGTCGAATTGATCTAACATTTGTACCAGATTATTATCCTGGGAAGTAAAAGCTGATCGGCAAGACATTGACGACATCAGTCACTGAGTGCCGATTCGTCTCTGAAAATATTAAACACGTTATACCAATAACGCTTTGATGCGATTAAAAGTGCGCTGTTTTATAGGGTAGAAATACAGATGCATAAAACGACAGGACACATAACAAGACGCGCGGACAGCGTTTGTGGGAGCGGATTTGTTTTTGTAAAATGTCATTTGAACATCGCTTCTAGGCAGTGACGACACCGAATAAATAAAACAGAAGTGTTTCCTTCATATCGAAACAGACACAGTCACTGAAGAAAAATATTTAAAGTCGTGTCTGGCAGATTGCATTAAACCTACAAAGGGATTTGTTGACATACCACGCTATATTTGACCAGACCTTCCTTTGTGACAAGTACAGACTGATCTGTCATCCCATTATAGGTTTACCGAGACGTGTCCACAATAGGTAGTACTTTTATTGCGCTTTTTATTACTCGTAACACAAATATGTTTGGAGTACTTGTAGCCAGTGGCGGACTGGCCAGAGTGTCAGCTTGTCTGATGGTAAATGTGCCCTGTGCTCCCTGATGGAGTGGACCCCCTTAAAGATTAGACAATATGTTCAAAATGTTCATGAAATTTTAGTAGCCATGCCCCCTGACAACCAAACTAGTTAGAATTCAAAACCCAATCCACCATTGCTTGTAGCCCTCTTTATACACTGATCCAATTTACGTATATTCGAATTAGCAGTGATTATTAACTACATATCGATGGATGTTAACTTGTGAGTGTTTCTTACAATCTGTAATGACAAACATGTACCAGTGGCTCATCTTTGCGACTATAAAAGAGAATGAATTCGGGTTTGGTTTGGTTTGTTAAGGATCACGTTTGTTGTACTAGGATAACTTTATAATTGTTCCAGCCCCCCCCCCCCCTTCCCCTCCTGAATCACATGGGGAATCCCAGCAGAGTGTGCAACCTCTGTAGCACCGGCAAGGGACCACATGTGTGTATAAAAGTGTCACACAAGCTATAAACATTTATAGTGAGAAGTGTAGACAATTTCTCTGTGTAGCGGTCTATTCAGCCTGTTCTTTTTTTTTACAACTGATACGGAATTTTGAAAGTTCTCAACGTGCACATGACTACTCCGAATTGTTTTTTCATTGTTCAAAAGGATTAGACGTCAGATTCACTACCATAGGATCAGGGGCGAGTGTACCGTCCATTCATTTGTTTGTTTTTTCAAACCCAGACAGTCATTACTGTCAGATGAATCTGGTCAGCTGAAGCCACAGGCAGACACCGTTGCCTCTGATCTGCTCCGATTCCGATTGAAGCTGGGAAACCCCTTCAAGCAAATCTGTCAACGCGCTCAGTCTTATTATTATTATTATCATCATCATCATCATCATCATCATCATCATCATCATCATTCTACTTCTTATTATTGTAATTTTGTTACTTCTTCCTCTTCTTCTTCTTCTTCTTCTTCTTCTTCTTCTTCTTCTTCTTCTTCTTCTTCTTCTTCTTCTTCTTCTTCTTCTTCTTCTTGTTCTTCTTCTTCTTCTTCTTCTTGTTCTTCTTCTTGTTCTTCTCTTCCTCCTTCTTCTTCTTCTTCTTCTTCTTCTTCTTCTTCTTCTTCTTCTTCTTCTTCTTCTTCTTCTTCTTCTTCTTCTGATGCTCTCTTTTATCCCCAAGTAGCGAGGACCTCAACCAACTCATTCCACGTCCTCCAGTGTTTTGTCATGTCCTACATCTCTCGTATTCTTTATTTATATTATAAATTCTTTTACGATGGAGCATCATTGACGAACTCTTAAACTAAATCACATAAACATGAAAACTATTCTGGACGATGTCAAAGCAAAAGTAGGAAATGAAAGAATGCAGTTGGTGATTATGGTTTAGGAATTAGAAATAAAAGACGAGACAAACTGACGGGGTGAATAAACTAAATGTTGTGATGTTTGAAAATACCTGGTTTAAAAAACATAAGAGACGAGTGTACAGTTTAACCCCAGCAATCAACTACAGCAAGTATTGGCTGTTTGTGATTTTATGGGCACTTATACGTGAAGTAGTTTGCCAATGCAAACTATGGACCACCAACGCTCATACCGTTATTAAAGAACAGCTGCAGGCGATTATATAATATATATATATATATATATATATATATATATATATATATATATATATATATATATATATATATATATATACACACACACACACATATATGAACTGAAAGAGCCAAGAGACGACTCTCAATGCCAATAGTGTAAGAAGGCGAAAGAAGAAAAAGGAGCATTGTAGTATTTGTAGTTAGTCTGGCGAAAAAGGAGATTAGTCTGAAGAAAAAGGAGCATTATAGTTAGTCTGGCGTTCACGTAGTTTTAATACTCACTTATCTGGTTCAAATATAAATGTTTCGTTTGAAGCTTATTCATTCGGTTCAGTGCTCATATCGCCTCTGCAATACACCCATTAGCGTACAGCGACTAACTGTACCAGTAAGATGCTGACTGACAAGTCTCTTTGCACGTTTTCTTCAATGCTAGCGTTTGTAACCTGACAATTATTGCTAATTCAGTCAGTGGAAAGGCCTCGTTTCGGCAGGAATCACTGGTTAGTTAGTTAGTTAGTTAGTTAGTTAGTTAGTTAGTTAGTTAGTTAGTTAGTTGGTTGGTTGGTTGGTTGGTTGGTTGATTGGTTGATTGGTTGGTTAGTTGGTTGGTTGGTTGGTTAATAAGTTAGTCGCGGTTTCAACTTCACGGCGACGGATCGTCCCCATTATGCTCCGTTCCTGTGCCAGTGAATATCACACAAAATGCTCCTCATAGTCCAATGTGAAAAGTGGAACAGACAGGAGTCTCGGCAAGCCAACAGCCCGCACAGGTACACTGTGCATAATGCAGCCGCCAGGATGCCAACACAAAAGTCCTCCACGAAAAATACAGTTCATCGTCGATGGAAACGGCAGTCACCAGAAAGACTTCGTTGACCTGAGTTTTATCCCACATTGCTCTGTCTCTTTCCGCAGAGCGAACGGCCGAAAGCGCCGCACAAAGCACGAACTCCGTAGCTCCAGCGACGACTCACAGGAGTCTCCTGAACAATGCACTCGTGAACTGGAAAGGCAAACCAGTCATTTCAGCAACAGCCGACCATTGTTCCAAACATGCAATTCACTATGTAAACAACAGCGGACAGATGTAAACGCATTCCACACGAATTTCACAGCTCACAGTGTCGCACCACGCACTCACTCAGTAACAGGGCGACGGAACCATGTACTACCAGTCCAACATGAGGAAAATGCGAATTAAACCGTAGCCACAAGCATAAACACTCCAGAAGCCTTAACGGTTCAATGCCTAACCGCCATTTTGGGGACCGGAAGTCCTCCAGCAGGACTCACTAAGAGTGTTAAATCCGGCGGCTCGACCCACATTGGTTGACTCTCATATCCGCCTGTATAGTGCCCATAACTCCCCCAGGGAGCCGCAGAAGGGTAGTGACTAGACGCTTACGTGTCTTCCGGGGGTCGTGGGTTCGATCCTCAAGGAGGCGGATCCGAATTTTAAACTGTACCTTGGCTCCCGGGTTCACCCTGACTAAATGGGTAACAGGAAATGTATTTGAAAGTAAAGGCGATCGGCGTGTTCCTGACCATGGCACCCACCGAGTGCTGATTGGTCTAACATATGGGTCTAGCAGCATGTGCCCCATGCTCCTTGAGGCATGTAACAGGGTCCCTTACTTGTCGGAGTGGGTTCGCTTGATGGCCAGGGACACTGTTAATAGGGAAAACTCATCCACACGCAAAATTTAGCCCAGCACTACTAGAAGTAGTGTTTGTGGATTACGCTTGAGTTAAAAGCGTGAGAGCGCAATAATAATAATAATAATAATAATAATAATAATAATAATAATAATAATAATAATAATAAATATCGGCATAAGATGGTACCCAGTTAAAGTAAGTTTTCGACTTGTGGATCTGCAGTATTGGTTCAGGTCAATGCCAGCACGTCTTAACTTCCTGGCGCACACTCGAATCACTTAGCAAGCATGGGGTGGTTTTAATTCATTGTCTGGCCGGCACCTTGCCGTCTTGCAGACTATAGCTTGTAAAATGGAGATACACCTCTCCATAGCACAAAGCCTGGGCTGAATTTAGAGACCACGTGTTGCCCATGCTGCATGATTCATCTCTCCATCTGCCTATTCTCCTCCAGACGAAAGGTAACACAAATACGTCTGGAACAAGGCAAGCTACAGAAGCTGCCGGATCAGCGAAGCAATGCTCTAACTGCCCGCCTATCGGAGCTTCGATCCTAGACCACGTTTAATTCACTATACCTTAAGATATACATGTACGTGTCTTGTTTTCTGTTGTCCACTGTACCATGTGGTCACGATGTCTTTTTCAGTATATTACTTCTTGTTCCAGGGACATTTTTTGCTCAGTGGTCAGCAGTGCTATTTCAACATTCAAGGTTAGCTGTAATGAGTCTCTACAACTCCCTGTTCTGTTGCTTCACGCTGCATTCAAGCTTCTACCAGTTAACTCCTGAATGTGTCCACGAAGTTATGATGTTGTCAACTCTTAAATAGTGCCATTGATTAACTTAGGTCCTCTTGTTCCCTGTTACATCTGTCTACCCTCCTGTCTTTTATCATGCCATATAATGTCCATAAAATGGTTAGTCTTTAACTTCTTCATCTGTGTGACTTTGCCCATGTTTACTTCTCTAGTCCCGATTTCCCACTTATACTTCTCCACATTATTGCTATCGACGAAAGTCACGCACTCATGCTTCACCTTTCTCTTCATGAATATTTATATTATGTTTTAATGCACGTTAATTGTGTAGTTTAGTTTCATATTAATTTACTTGTATTGATGTTTGTATTGTTCTTGACAAATATATTGACTACCGAAGGATCGGACAGTTATATTATGTTTTATTCATACTTGTTTTATTGATACGTGTCTTAGTTTTTATTATATTAGTATGCTATTTTCAACTATTTCCCCCTACGTTGATTATTCTGTTTACCTGGACTGAAACCCACATTGGGTGTGTATTTTTGATTTTTTCTATTATGTGCCCGCAGAAATTTGTTTCTTTATATATTTTAATATATTGTAATATCCTGCTGCAGTCAGGATCTTTCTTACATGGGAGTTGAGTCTGCTTTTATTTCCCAAGTGTTTTAACTGTGTTCCCGTACTTTAACTGCTGACATGAACATCAACTGCATCATGTCTTTGAAGCTGCAATAATTTGCATACATTGGCTTAGAAAGAATAGTAATGGAAACATGGTTTCCAAGGATCGACCAAAACAAAGGACGGCGCGTGACATTAAAGATACCCTGGGCTTGAAAATGCGTGTGGTAGGGTAACTGGGAACAGATCGAGAGTCTTTCATCCGGTTCTGGTGAGAGTCATGTTCTTGCAAACGATCTGCTACATGATGATGATGAATGCTATTTTGTAGAGTGTTCTTCAGTTCTTAATGCGGCTTTCATCTACACAGATTATTTCATCCATCATTTTTCCTAAACCGCTTTTTGATATTTCATTCTCACCAAATAAATACTTTCCTCCCCGATCTCCAAAACAATCTGCTAAGCAAATACGCCCTGTCTTATGTGAAATCTTCATCTCTTCATGCAAATGCCAGGTATGGAGCTTCGTTTTCTTATCTTCTATGTTTTATATCTTCTTACAATCCAATATTGTGTTGCTTGTTTACACGATGCTATTGCTTCTTGATCATTCTTAACATGTTAATTAATTTGTTTGTATCTTTATGTTGTCAGCAGCTCATTTATATCTTGTCATTCAATTCCCATAGGACGGCAAATTAGTAACACCTTAACCTGCCACAGCAGGTATCACGCAATGTTACCAACATTGTTTTGGGGGGATAGCTCTTGATAATAGCTCACACACACACACACACACACACCACACACACACACACACACACATGCACACACACACATGCACACACACACACACACACACACACACTATAAAGTGACGAATATAAACAGAACATTACAATGTTGAAATCATGGGAGCTAGGGGTATTTTCAAAACATACAACAATCATGTGAATTAATACCATTTCAACCATCACAACTTGAAAAGAGGATAAATATTGAAACAAACCAATGTCAATAACATATGTCAATAGACAAATACAAAACATTTTAAAGATGTGAAACGGCAAAACAATCCACTGAACATGTATTATGTGAAACGACAATACGAACAGCAGACATAGAATACACTACATTAAATAGTAAATAATATTACTTGTTTAAAATATAATGATACATCCTAATACAATGAAATATTACATTTTATAACTGGATTTGACAATATGATTGTTCTTCTAATAATTCAGCATATAACAACAATAAATCAATAGAGGTACGTCAATGACATGCTGTCTGCGACTGTCACGAAATCTGGCATAAGAAAAAGTAGAGCAGTGAATCTTATATTGATCAGGGTGTTTAGAACTGGCTGTGGCCCGATTTCCTCACCCTAGTCTACAAAAGTAGAACAAACACTGCTCCATAAAAACTAAAGCAATTAAACCCTTTATTGATTGGGATAGGTAGAACAACCAACATCGGAATGCAAAGTGTACGTATATTTCCTGTGGCGGTATGTGGGTGCAAAACTGGGATATTAAACAACACAGGTGGATAGACTATATCCGTTGTGAATATATATGTAACAGTGAATGTTAGCTGCTTGTCTTTTACAGGACGTGGTAATTGTGAGGTGGAAAATAAATAGACTAAGATATGGATAAGGGTATCAAGGTTGGGATGGTTCAAATATTGGTGTCTTCTGCAGAAAGCCTAGAAATTGGCTCGTTTACCTCCACGTGAGGACAACTATAGATAAAGAGAGTATCCTACAGGACATCTAGAAATACAGGCTTCTGTGGAAGGAATGGAGACCACGGAAGTTTACCACTATCCCTAAAGATGATGAAATCCTCTAGAATGGAAAAGGTCTAGTGTGAGTTTATCCGCCCTCATGGAGTCTCCATTAGTCTATATTCATCTAATATATGTACTGAACATATAATGTTATAACAGAACAGTTATTGTGTAAACAGAATCAAACGCTGTTGTCACAAAACACTCACTGTGTGAACAGAACAAAAAATGTTGTCACAGAACATTCACAGTGTGAGCAGAACAAACAATGTTGTCACAGACCATTCACAGTGTGAGCAGAAGAAACAATTTTGCCATCAGTCATCAAGAAGTCACACAAAGCTTGATTCATAACACAAATTTATAATGTCAAATCAAAAGTTGGAGAGCAAGTTGGACTGAGACATAGCATTTTACTCAAAATTGACTATCATTGGTTGTGAGAACAAAACAATGTATCATAAAATGTAAAACAATACAAGGCACAACATGAGATGTACTCCTAAAATATATTAAATGTCAATTTCCCTCCTGGGGAACAGGTACATAACTTGGTAGTACATCTGGTCCTTTAAATCTCTTAGGGAAATTTCTCCTTCAGGGTCCTCACGCAAGTTGAGCCACTCATGGTATGGTTTATACTGGCAGTCTCCAACATCTGACTGACCCAATAATTAAAGACATGTTCTCAGGGTCCATCTACTGGAGGATTGGGATGGTGATGGATGCATACTGAGAAGCTGAAATAAGATTTGACTTGGTAGGATATAGACAATGTCAAAATACCTCAACCACTGTCTGTCAGCAAGTCAGCAAGTCATCAGGACTGAATGAACAGCATTCATTTTGCAAAGCTTACATGTACACCGCCCATCATAACATCATGGATCATCTTAGCACATATTTCAGGTCAAGCTTGCCTGAAGGGACCCAGAACACAGGAGCTTTCAAAAAATGCTAGTGGCCATGATCAAGGTTTTACGTGGAATGACTGGCCTTTCATTGCCAATTCTGCCTCAGGGGGTCTGGTGGGTGTCTGAGTTGGTTCCAGCCAATCATTTCTCTTCTTTTCAAATCGCCCACGCGTCTCACTTAGTTTTGAAATGGCTGATGAAATCCTCTCCTATATGGTCAGTATGCTGAATATCGGGAAAAGTGACGTGACTGGGAAATATGTCACAGTAATCAACCCCAGCAATTATTGGATATTGGTGATTTTCTTGGCAATTTGACGTTTCAGTAGTTTGCCAATGCTTTCTGAACACCGATGCTCCAGGCGTTGTGAAAATCAGCACAAAGTGATCTGTATCCATTTCAACTGCTGCTGACTCCGAACCTGGTGTGTATCTATTGTGAATCTGCGTTCACTACCTCCAAGCTATAGTCGCTGACCATGTTACAGAAGAGTATTGAAAGTTCATTGAGCGAACACGAGAAAATCAGATCTATGCAACCAGAACTCGGTATTGAAGAAAACAACCAGAACTCAGTATTGAAGGAGACAACCATAACTCAGTATTGAATGAGACAATAAGAACTCAGTATTGAAGAAGACAACCAGAACTCAGTATTGAAGGAGACAACAAGAACTCAGTATTGAAGGAGACAACCAGAACTCAGTATTGAAGGAGACAACCAGAACTCAGTATTGAAGGAGACAACCAGAACTCAGTATTGAAGGAGACAACCAGAACTCAGTATTGAAGGAGACAACCAGAACTCAGTATTGAAGGAGACAACCAGAACTCAGTATTGAAGGAGACAACCATAACTCAGTATTGAATGAGACAATAAGAACTCAGTATTGAAGAAGACAACCAGAACTCAGTATTGAAGAAGACAACCATAACTCAGTATTGAATGAGACAATAAGAACTCAGTATTGAAGAAGACAACCAGAACTCAGTATTGAAGGAGACACCCAGAACTCAGTATTGAAGGAGACAACCAGAACTCAGTATTGAAGAAGACAACCAGAACTCAGTATTGAAGGAGACAACCAGAACTCAGTATTGAAGGAGACAACCAGAACTCAGTATTGAAGGAGACAACCAGAACTCAGTATTGAAGGAGACAACCAGAACTCAGTATTGAAGGAGACTACCAGAACTCAGTATTGAAGGAGACAACCAGAACTCAGTATTGAAGGAGACAACCAGAACTCAGTATTGAAGAAGACAACCAGAACTCAGTATTGAAGGAGACAACCAGAACTCAGTATTGAAGGAGACAACCAGAACTCAGTATTGAAGGAGACAACCAGAACTCAGTATTGAAGTCGACAGCAAGAACACAGTATTGAAGGAGACAACAAGAACTCAGTATTGAATGAGACATCAAGAACTCAGTATTGAAGGAGACTACCAGAACTCAGTATTGAAGGAGACTACCAGAACTCAGTATTAAAGTAGACTCGTTGTTAAGAGAGACAAGAATGAAGACAATGAAATATGAAGAAGGTTAGCATGGCCGAATGTATAGGAACGCGTGTTCTTAAACATCCGGTGTGCTGTTGCCGAGATAAGGGGTTTAACGTCTACACCGATCAGCTGGTGTAAAATGTTGACTTCTCGTTCTTGACTTTGTTACGTAAATTACAAATACCTCTGAAGTCGGAGTGAGTTCGCCTAATGGCAAGCGACACTGGTTATAGAGAAAGCTAATCTGCAAGCAAACTTCAGTCCAGTGATAGTGTTTATGGACTATGCTTGAGTTCAAATCGAGTGAGCGCCAAAAAAAAAATATATTTAGAACATATAAACACAGACATGAAAATCTAGAACAGATCATTATAAGAGGAAGAGTACCGGAAAGAGGGTGAAGAGAAAGGTCATAACAATGTTGGATTCAGTATGTGAAAGAAAGGTTGTTGTCAGAGTCTAGAATAGTGCAGTGATGCAGTGACATCGTTACGCCCGCCAGGCGACTTAGTCCCCAGCAGGGATGCCGTAACTTCGTTACGCCGCCAGGCGAGTAGCAGTTACCTGCCTGCAAGGTTGCTGGCTGACGAGACGGCCAGCGGTCAGGCAAGGACGACGCAAGACGCACGCATGCCTCGTGAAGCCACTTCAGGTGGGAGGCAAGTTGCGAGCTATAGGCAGACAGCTCTGGGACGTGGACTCGACTGGACGCATGATGAGAGAAAAGCGTTGTGTGGTTTCTGTGCCTGAAAGTCGAGTGTCTGGACATCTTGAGAGATAGACTGTGAGCTGTATTGTGTATGTAAGTGTATTGAAGTGTAAAGTATATCTTGTAGTGATCATCGTATTTGTATATGATCTGTAAATAAACCCATTGAACGTTGTGTCGTTGAGTCTCAAGTCAAATCACGTTGTACTTGTACTGTCTCACATGTGTTAGGTTAGCGAGCCAAGTTTAAGACCCTGACATGTGTGGACGTGGTGGCTTTCGTCCGGCTTTGAAATGAACGTGTGTTTATGTAATTAACATTTAAAACTAGAGTTTGTGAACTTAGAATTTTTGTCAAACTTTATAGTATAAGTAAATGTGATCGTGGAAGGCTCATTTTATTATATTACTACATTGTTTAAACATGGAGACTATTTGTAAACGTACAGTGCATACATATTGTTTGATCTTGTGAACGTGTAAAACAATTGTGATTGTTGAACTTGTCACCGTTTTGACCTTGTCGACATTGTGATCTTGTCGCCATTGTAACCTTGTCGCCATCTTGTAAACTTGATGTCTATGTCCTTACTGAATGTCATCTTGATGTAAGTGATGTGTCATCAATGTTGTAGAGTGTTGAGATATATGTAGATTGTCTTTGTGAATTGAGTTGTGGAACGCAGAAAGTTTTGGGAAAGAAAGTGACTTGTGTTTTGGAAAAAAAAATTTGTTGACGGACAAAATTACGACCTACAATTACACTCAACGCCATACAAACCTAATCAATACTTAGTGACAAGCAGGCACACCACATCAAATAGACGCTAATTTATTTCCTCCAAAAACAAAGCAGGTTTTCCGTACCATCTGAAAGCCTTGCGCGAAGAGGTCATTTGTGTTTCGAAGTAGCGACCCTACAGTTCCTAGCCCGATTTCCAACCGTTCTTCACCGCATCCGGGGCACTTGAGTATATTTTTCTTTTCATATACTTTAAGGATGCAAATTTAGGCACGTATTGTCAATAGAACACAATTGTAAATTGTTTACTTTACTAACCACTTATAACAAATTGTGTGGTATTTCATTTGCATTTTTCATCATGTCGTCATTAAATGATTTCATCGATATGGGGATAAAATTACAGTTGACAGGTGATGAGTTAACAAAGTGGAGTGAGAAGAAATACTCTGAATACCATGAACGCGAAGAAAGAGCAGCTGAAAGAGCTTTAAAACAGGCAGAGACTGAAAGAGCTGCCAAAAAAGCAGAAGTAGAACTGGCTGCAAAGACAAAGCAAGCCGAATTAGATAGTGAACTAAAGAAGGCGGAAATATCAGCTCAGAGTAAGAGAGAAGAACTGGAGGTACAGTTAAAGATGAAACAACTTGATACTGAGACTGCCATTAACAAAGAGTCTAAGAAATCTGAGAGACTGGAGAAAGAAAACCAGTACAAGAAATATCAAGGTATTGTACGTAATTATACCTCGGGTGACTGCATTGCAGCCTTTACCCAAAATTTTGAGACTTTAATGGAACATTACCAGGTTCCACTGTCTGAATGGAATATGGTTTATATGAGGAGTTTATCGGGGGAGCCTCTTAAAGTCATTGAGACCATCCCCAAAGACCTCAGAAAAGACTACCAATATCTGAAATCAAAGATTATGGCACATTTTATGTTAGATGAAGCAGGTTACAGAGAACAATTCAGCAAATTGAGCCCAAAACCGACTCAAACGTTCTCTGATTACCTCTGCTTAGTCCGAGATATATTTACCAAATGGACTTCAGCAGCTAAAATTGACAAAAATTATCAAAGATTAGAAGATCTGATCATTAGAGATAAAGTCATTTCATCCATTCCATCAGCATTTTCAAAATTTTTGCAGGAGAATGAATGCACTAGTGTAGATGAGATTGAGAGACGTGGTTCGGCGTATTACACAGCCAACAAACATTGTTTTGCCAGTGAAGCTACTGACATAAATTTTCTGGCAGCGGCTAACTATGACAAACCCTATAGTAGGCAGAAACCTCATAAGCCTACATCTGAGAAGTATAATCACTGTAAATATTGTAAAATTTCACATCATCAAGGTGAGATGTGCGACAAGAACCCCGCATATAATACTTATCTACAAAACATGGTAAACAGACAAGATAAGGAGCGTAGATCCTTCAGAAATTTGCGTAAATGTTTCCTCTGTAAGGCGTACGGACATTATCGCCATGATTGTAAAGGTAGGCAAATGACCAACAAAGCAAATGCCGCCTTGTTTGACAGTTCATCGTCAGATGAAGAACAATCAGAGAAACATCCTGTGAACTCAGCACAGGCTTTTGACATGTTTAACGCAAATAAATGTACTGTTTGTAACACCTTTTATGAAGATGGCATTTTAACATGCGGCCACTCCATTCCTATTGCCAATGAAGAAGCTAATTTGGTAGTAGATTCTAAAGGCAGGATAAACATCCATCACGGATACGTGAATGGCAAGTCTGCTACAGTCCTTCGGGACACGGGAAGCTCACTGATTGGTCTGAAGAGAACGTTCATAATGCCTACAGACTATACAGGCAGGCACGTAACATGCAGAACATTCTCAGGCAATATTGAAAAGTACCCACTAGCATGGGCATATATTGAAACACCTTTCCTCACTGGGAAAGTAAAGTCCGCTGCATTAACAAACCCGGTGTGTGATATAATAATTGGAAATCTACCAGAGGTGAATGATAAACCTCATGACATAACATCTCTTTGTATTGATGATAGCATAACATCACCATTAAATGTCATCATTGATAATGTTACACCACCTAATGAATGTATGGTAGCTAATGTAGCACTAAGATCTCATGACATCATTGATAACATTGTTTCATCACCATCTGATATCATTGAATGTGTGAACGCAGTAACCAGATCCACTGCTAGAGTGCAAGATGAAAGTAATCAAACTGAGGCTATACAAATGCTTAGCCCAGTATCACTACCTACTAACACCATGAAGGAGACTTTTGTAACAGCTCAAAAGGCTGACCCTTCATTGTCAAAATATTTTAATCTGATCGGCCAAAAGCCAAAGGTAACCAAGAATGCAAAATGGCATTTTGTTGTGAAAAATGATATCCTCACTAGGTATTATACCAGAGGTGACAACACAACAGAGCAAACTGTTTTGCCAACTAATTATCGTAAGCAAGCCTTACATCTTGCCCATGATATACCTCTTGCAGGGCATATGGCATACGCTAAGACCAGATCAAGATTATTGACACAGTTTCATTGGCCCAAATTTTGCAATGACATTAAACAATATTGCAGAAGTTGTGACATCTGCCAAAAACTGGTAAAAAAAGGTAAACACCCACAGGCAAAGTTACAAGTCACTGACTTAGCCAGTCGACCTTTTGAAAAATTATCTGTCGACATAGTGGGCCCTCTCAATCATACAACAACTAGAGGGAATAAATATATTCTAACTGTCATTGATCAATGTAGCCGCTGGCCGAAAGCTATTCCGCTAAAGAACATAACTGCCAATGATATAATGGAAGTTTTCTTCCATATATTTTCTCGGATAGGATTTCCAGACACTATCCAATCAGATAGGGGCACTCAGTTTATCGCCGCATCTACCCAAGCTTTCACCAAAATGTTGGGAGTGAAGCAATGTTTCAATTCCCCGTACCATCCTCACTCTAGTGGAATTATAGAAAAATTTAACGGCGATTTAAAGCACATGCTTGCAAAAGTCACGCAAGAGCACCCCAATAACTGGGATGTATATCTACCAGCTATTCTTTTTGCTTATCGCGAGGTACCACATTCTAGTACCGGTTTCTCTCCTTTTGAACTTATCTATGGTGCCAAACCACGTGGCCCATTGACTATTTATCATAAAATGTTAACTGACTCCACTCCAGTACTTAAACCCATATCATCATACGTATATGTTACATCATTGCGTGAAAGAATCATCAAATCTTGTATAATTGCAAAGAATGCACTAAAATTATCTGGTGCTACTTATAGACAATATGCTGACAAACGTAACAGGACAATAACGTTGACACCTGAACAGGACGTTCTTCTTCTATTACCTAGTGACCGACACTTATTGACTGATTCTTGGCAGGGACCTTTTAAAGTGACGAGACAGATTTCACCTGTAGACTACGAGATCCAAATAAAAGACAAACACAAAATATTCCACATAAATATGCTAAGACCATATCACAACAGAGACAACGAACAAGACGATACAACAGCTTGTACAGTGATAATAGATCATGAAGATGACGAGGCTAGTGACGAAATTCCAACACCTGCATTAGACACGACAAACTGCTTGAAGGAGATCAAAATCAACCCAAAGTTAACTCAAGCAGAAACAGACAGTTGCAAACAGCTAATACAACAGTACAACACCATCTTCTCTAACAACCCAGGACAAACAGAATTAGTACAGCATCACATCACACTCACGTCAAACACACCCATAAGATGCAGACCATACACCATTCCATTACATTACAAAGAACACTTACATCAGGAGATCATCAACTTAGAGAAAAACAACATCATAAGACGATCCCAATCAGACTTCTCATCTCCAATGGTCATAGTACGCAAAAAGGACAACACGATAAGACTCTGTGTCGACTATAGAAAGCTCAATAAGATAACTCTTCTAGATCTGGAGCCAATGGCAAACTCTGACGATCTACTGACAGAACTGACAGACGCTAGGTTCTTTATGAAGGTAGACATGACTAAAGGATATTGGCAAATAGCGGTAGACGAACAGAGCAGACATCTGACAGCATTTGCCACACCTTGGGGACTGTACGAATGGTGCAAACTTCCATTTGGGCTTGTCAATGCCCCAGCCAAATTCGTACGTATGACACGACTTCTTCTAGTAGATATACCTAACATAATTTGCTATATAGACGACATCTATGTTCACACAGATACGATGACAGACCACATAAAGACATTAGAACAGACATTTGAACGCATTAGACAGCACGGACTGACGGTAAAGCCTGCAAAAGTAGACATAGCCTACCAGGAAATATCCTTCTTGGGGTACAAAATATCCAATGGCTTTGTCACGACAGACGATAACATTGTGTCCAAAATACTAAAACTCTCACTTCCGACTACGAAAAAGCAAGTCAGAAGTTTGTTGGGACTGATAAATTATTACCGGCAGTTCATTCCTGATTTTTCCGAACTGACCGGAGTATTTACTAACTTACTAACAAAAGATAAACCGGAGAAAATTGTAAGCAATGAATGCCTAAAATTTGCATTCCGTAAAGTATTATCTTGTTTTTCTGATAATAGCTTACACAATCCCATCCTGAAATTGCCCAATCTCCATTTACCTTTCAGATTGCGTACAGACGCGAGCTCCGTGGCGATTGGAGCAGTCTTGTTGCAAGAGCATAATAACATCCTTCATCCTGTGTACTTCGTATCCAGGAAACTGAAACCCAGAGAACGGGCATGGTCAATACCTCAGTTGGAAGCCCTAGCTTTAGTGGTGGGTATAACTAAATTGTCCAGATTCCTTCTAGGACGCCATTTCATCGTGGAATCTGACAGCAGCCCGTTGCGATTTATAAATTCAGGTGTACCTTCAAACCAGATGGTAGCGCGCTGGTCTCTTAAACTCCAAGATTACAGCTTCGAGGTTCGACATATCCCAGGCAGAACCAACACGATTGCCGATCTTTTGTCCCGTTGTCCGACCGACCCAGTAAGCACCAATGTCTGAGTGCAGTGTGTAAAATACACTCAGATCAACACAGCCATCCATCAGTGAATGTTTTTTTTTCCATTCACAAAAAGCTGTGTAACGTCTACGATGTGATGTGATAGGGATTACTCCCAATATATATAGTGTTCTTATTTTACTAATTAATGTAGTGATTGTCGTGTATATTTGTGTAGTGAGTGGTAGAAAGCGAACTTTATTAATTGTATATATTAAGAAACAAGAACAGTGCCACATTCGCTCAAAAACTTACCGTAAGCGAACTATCCAATGTGACAGTGGTATCTTCGTTTGGAACTTTCCAGTGATATTTTAAATCCGTGTGTGAAAGTGTGACCTAAACATTGACAGCTACACCACTGCAGTCAATCGAAATCCAGAAGGTTTTACAGTGAAACATCCAACACATGAACGATTAGAACATTGTACATTCCGTAACTACATCAGACCGGAACAAGTGTGTTCTACAAGTTTCAACATCAGATGTTTAGTGTTCGTGTGTACTTCCGGATTAGTTAGAAATTTAGAGCAAAATTAGCAGACGACAAATAAAAGTTTAAAAAGCTATGACGATTCTAAAATCTTTAGGAATCAACAAGTTTGAATACACGAATTGTGTGTTTATATATTTATGTAGTGTAATCTTAGAATCATATCTTGATTAATGTATTCATACTACCGACTTTTTCTCGTTAGTATGAAGAAACATCAAGCGATGACGCTAAGAAATAGAATAATTATTGTAAAATATTATATTTCATAAATTTTGAAATTATTCCCCTTTCGTTTAATTGTTATTACATCATTACACAAAGGGCCATAATGTGAAATGTATACAGTTAGGTGTTGTATATAAATAGCCATGTTGTTGCCAGATTGTTAACACACCAGGAAGCCATCTACTGGGCATGGTAGAGTGTTACCGACATTGCAGACCAACACAAGAGCCCCTGGCCAAATGAGGTCAGGGTTTGAGCGTTTAATGCGGCTTATGTAAAAGCCGTATTTCGGTCTAGCCAGATGGTTTTTGTTTCAAGAACCATATTATTACGTTTTTTTTAGGCTGCGAGGTAGATGCTTGGAGCTGGTACTACCGATCTGACTGGGTCAATAATGCAATTGAGGTAATCAGCCATCGATAGGATGAAACCTGACAAGTGTTAAAGGTTGAACACCACATGTCGTTGAATACAACTTCCATTTCTTATATGTTTCTATGGCAGATGTGCATTTCTATGTATTATGATACCAATGTATATAACAACAGAAGGGTCGACTCTGACAAGGTTAAAATATTAACCCAGTATGTACATATATTATACATGAAAGATGACATCTTTCATGAAGTTGCCGGGGGAGCATGTCAGAGTCTAGAATAGTGCAGTGATGCAGTGACATCGTTACGCCCGCCAGGCGACTTAGTCCCCAGCAGGGATGCCGTAACTTCGTTACGCCGCCAGGCGAGTAGCAGTTACCTGCCTGCAAGGTTGCTGGCTGACGAGACGGCCAGCGGTCAGGCAAGGACGACGCAAGACGCACGCATGCCTCGTGAAGCCACTTCAGGTGGGAGGCAAGTTGCGAGCTATAGGCAGACAGCTCTGGGACGTGGACTCGACTGGACGCATGATGAGAGAAAGGCGTTGTGTGGTTTCTGTGCCTGAAAGTCGAGTGTCTGGACATCTTGAGAGATAGACTGTGAGCTGTATTGTGTATGTAAGTGTATTGAAGTGTAAAGTATATCTTGTAGTGATCATCGTATTTGTATATGATCTGTAAATAAATCCATTGAACGTTGTGTCGTTGAGTCTCAAGTCAAATCACGTTGTACTTGTACTGTCTCACATGTGTTAGGTTAGCGAGCCAAGTTTAAGACCCTGACAGTTGTACACGACAGTGGTAGAGACAAGACATCTGGCTTTTGATAGAGATAAATTTCAAAGGGCTGTTATGGGGTGGGGGGGGGGAGAGAGCTGTTAAATATCCAAGAGTTGCTCTTCAGATGACAAGCCACAGGATGAATTATTTTTTTTAATTATTATTTTATGCTGCGCTCGCTCGCTCGCTTTGAACTCAAATATAGTCCGTACAAACTACTTCTAGTAGCACTGGACTGAATTTTGCATGTGCATTAGCTTTACTTATTACCAGTGCCTCTCGCCATCGGGCGAACCCACTCCGACTTCAGAGGTTGGATGAATGATGGAACTTATAATCTTTTCTTTATCGCTAAATGGCATTGATGACTTCAAGTGTGGAACAGACTGTTTACTTTTGATTTTTGATTTGTAAAGAATCGCCTGTACTATGCACGGACACTTACAGTTGTGTCTCAGTCGCCTCCATCAAACATCCTCCACACATTGCACGAACTCTGTAGTATCAACCGCGACCACATCTTTGTATTACAAGATTCACACGTGTTGACCTCTTTGTGTGATCAGTAAAAGTGAAAGACTCTTGTACACACATTAAATCTATTGTGTACACAGTGCTAGCCCTATACTTGTACAGACTCATCGGCGCTGGCTAGGTGATGTGGCAAATGTGACGCCGGCCGCCTTTACTTCTGGGGACCAGACATGTCATTCATGTTTCTGTATTTTAATGTTATCACCGGTTCTCGCCTCTCTTGCCATGGAGTTTCCAGAGGGCCCAAAACAAGTAACGCCCTAGCCTGCCGGGAATTCCCAGTACATTTTCAGGTACCATTTTAGTCTGGGTCAACCTGGGAGGCTAGGACTATTTTTCCAAATCTAGGGTTCAAACACATGACCACCGGAGCGGCAGGCAAGCGTGCAAGTCACTGCCATACCGTGGCTCACATTTTGTGTGTAGGGTTTTTATTATATCCGTACGGACAGATCTATGAAGAAAAAGCTCTATGATATCCAGTCATCTTAAGGCCTGAAATATCCGCATGCACTCTCCCATTTTTTACCCCCATCCGAGATAATCAGGCGTCTAATTCATTTCTCCGGGACAGGGATAGGGTGGATGTTATACATGTCACTGTCTTCGAGAACTCATCCCTACTGGCCGTCACCAGGTGTTTCAATTCAGGCTGCACGTCCCGCAGCCTTTAATGACTGTGCAATGTTTGAAAATGTTACCGGTCCAAATTTTGTATTTATCTATTATGTTTTACAAAGATTAAATACAAAACTTGGACCGTCAATATTTTCAAACACTTGTTTTTAATGTTGCATATCTCTTACAGGACGTTGCAGTCAACACCAGCATATTTCAGCTGCTGTTGATGTACTAGGCAAGATTATGCTCAGTAGTTTCCATTGCTTTCTGAGCGACCAGCTCACATACCCTGTAAGTTATCAACGTGGCGAGAACAGCTACCGATTCTCGTGCAGGTTACTCAAGAGAATATACCTGCACAGTCATTAAAAACACACCCTATATTATAGAAATTTACGTCTGTCTTTTTCGACCAGCTTCATGAAGGGACGTGAAGTGTGGCGCGTGGGTTTTCTCTTCTGGGTTTTGATTCACTGCTAAGAATTAAGGGTGAATTATTTTCATGATTTACACCACTATACTAATAGTCATCACCGTGTAGAAGGTGCTTTCCAGAAAGTCCCCTTCATCATGACTCGCCGTAAGGGTAAGGGTTTCGGCAGTGCCCCTGCCTCGCGCAGCTCATGCCCCAGAGTGTCCATTATTCTGCTGGTCGACACACTACCTTGTCTTCCAGGAACCATGCTCTCCATCACTGTACTTTCCAAACCCCTGGGATGTTTAATACCATCAAAGTAGTTCAATTTCCGAGACATGATACTGTTTGTGACTGTTTTATTTTATGTTCAGTTCTTGTAGAATGTGAATATGGTTCTTCTTCTTCATGTACGCTACTGTAACCATTTTTCTGTAGCATTTACATTCAAAATCCCAGGCTGTCTTCTTTAATGAAATGGTCCATGATTAACATCCATTTGTTGCCATATGAAAGATGCGTGTATTCACAAATGTCAATCTAATCTGCTTGCTGGTGTTTTGTCATAAAAACTCACTACTGTGTAACCTCTGCATGCTGGTCAGCCTGGCCGAATGGATACGAGCGCTCGTTCTTAAACATCCGGTGTGCTGATGCCGAGGTAGCCTCAGATCAGTTGGACTAAAATTTTGACTTCTTGTCATTGACCTGCGGACGTTAAAAGTACCTCAGAAGTCGGAGTGCGTTCGCTTGATGGCGAAGGACACTGGTAATGCACACGCCGAGCGTAATCTACATGTTGAGCCAAGGTAATTACGGCATGTGACACTTCTTCATTGTTGATTGTCGAACCAATGTATTCATTATATGTGATATTTCTTTAATGTTGATTGTCGAGCCAAGGTATTCACGGCACGTGACATTTCTTCATTGTTGATTGTCGAGCCAAGGTATTCAAGGTATGCGACTTTTCTTCATTGTTGATTTTCTAGCTAAAGTATTCACGGTATTTGACAATTCTTCATTGTTGATTTTCTAGCGAAGGTATTCACGGCATGTGATATGTCTTCATTGTTGATTGTCAAGCCAAGGTAGTCACGGTATGTGACATTTCTTCCTTGTTGATTGTCAAGCCACGGTATTCACGGTATGTGACATTTCTTCATTGTTGATTGTCAAGCCAAGGTATTCACAGTATGTGACATTTCTTCATTGTTGATTGTCAAGCCCATATATTCACGGCATGTGACATTTCTTCATTGTTGATTGTCGAGTCAAAGTATTCACGGCATGTGACACTTCTTCATTGTTGTTGTCGAGTCAAAGTATTCACGGCATGTGACACTTCTTCATTGTTGATTTTCTAGCCAAGGTATTCACGATATGTGACATTTCTTCAATATTGATTGTCGAGCCAATATATTCACGGAAGTGACATTTCTTCATTGTTGATTGTTGAGCGAATGTATTCACGGTATGTGACATTTTTTCATTGTTGATTGTCGAGCCATGGTATTCACGGCATGTGACAATTCTTCATTGTTGATTTTCTAACCAAGGTATTCACGATATGTGACATTTCTTCAATATTGATTGTCGAGCCAATATATTCACGGTATGTGACATTTCTTCATTGTTGATTGTTGAGCCAATGTATTCACGGCATGTGACATTTCTTCATTGTTGATTGTCGAGTCAAGGTATTCACGGTATGTAACATTTCTTCATTGTTGCATTTGATTTTAAGGTGACACGTCGTTTTGTCTGTAGACATTAGTTGTTTTTTTTTCTGTTTTTTTTTTTTTTTTCTGAGTTCAGAAAATGATTTTAATCTTTGCTGTCTTTTGACAGCAATGATAAGGGTATTATAAATGGTAATAAAATGAATAATAAACATTAATAACCATTGCATAACGAAACACAGCCTTCAGTGGAATGATTTCTTCTTTAATACTTGAAACAATATTTCCTTACTTCTGGTCTACTGACCTCTGAGAGTTGCAGGTATACATTCTCTTTTCTCACTTTTTTGAAACGTCATATCAGCGACGCCGTGGACTCGAATATTGCTAATACTACAGAATATGTTACTTTTAATATGTACAGGTGAAAGAGACTTTTACACGCCTTGAGGAGTCCTGGACACGCGATGCCAGACCCGTGTTTGTATAGACCAGTCGTTACTTGAGGGCTGATGTGGTCAGTATCACACCGGCCGCCTTCACTTCCCAAGGCTTGTTCTGGTACCCAATGTAGGCTGGTCGACCTGGGTCAGGTTTTATTTTAGTCAGATTCAGAGCAAATGTGAACCCATAACCACCGAGCCGAAAGGCGTTCATCTAACTACTAAGCTACCCACGGCTTCAGCTGTAATTATTCATTCATTCATTCAGTAGCATGTCCTTTAGAGAACCTCGCTCCCATAACAACCTTCCGGAAAACTTCTCTATCACAAGCAAGATGTCCCGCATCCGATACACCCATGTGGAGATCATCCGCCACATCCTGCACCAATCTTCTCTTTGGTCTACCTCCCCCTCTCCTCCCAGGCACACACCCCTCCACTATTGTTCTCTCCAAACTCTCATGACCTTTCAAGCGACCAGAATATATCAATTTTCTTTGTTTTATCGTCTTTAATAGCCAACCCCCTTCAATATTCAGCTTTTGAAGTATGGATGCATTTGTTCTTTTCTCCACCCAAGACATTCCCAAAATCCGTCTATAACATTTATATTCAAAGGCGTTTATGCGCCGCTCAGCCTGTTCAGCAAGTGCCCAAGTCCCACTGACGTAAGTTGCAATGGGAAAGATGCATGCTTTCAAACATCCAATCTCTGCAGCTCTATCTTTCCCACTCCATAATTTATTCAGTTGCTTTTGTTTCCGAAGAGCAACCGATAGTCGTCTAATTTCTTTCATTGTGTCACCATTGTAGTCAATCAGTGACCCAAGATACTCGAAATTTTCCACCACCTCCAATCTCTCCTCACCAACACATATTAATTTCTCCATAGTAGTTTTATCTGCATGCATTATCTTTGTTTTTGCCATGTTAAGATGTAAGTTGTGATCTTCACTATCTCCCTGGGTTGAGGTTACTAAGTTTTCCACACAATTCCGTGACATGGATAGCAATACTGTATCATCAGCTTTACGTATACCGATTGTTATATAGTCAGTCCTGCTATTGCCAGGTATTGTTGTGAGAGCGAAACGAATCCGCTAGCAAGTTAACAATCGTTTAATAGCCAACATCGACGTTTTTTGTTAACATTCCTTTGTAACATTTGCCAAGAATAGTCGGGCTAACTAGCACTTTGTTCGTATGCCAGGTTGTAAGTTATCTTGAAAAAGCAGATAGTGTTTATTCAGAATCTTGCTTAGCGGTGTAAATGTCTCATTCTTTTGACATTCTCACTAACAGAAACCTGGTAATCTGCAGGTGAATGTATGTTTGGTTCATTATTTTGGTAAATGTTATTTGTTAACAGAACCGACGTCCTTGCACTGCGTGCAAAACAAAAGGTGCTCCCTCATGCGCGTCAGATGTTCAAAAGTATGCATGTTAGCTTCTCCCGTTGCACGTGGTTTCTAGGAACCGTATTTATACCCATAAAACCCACGGCACGCATCCCAGTTCTGGCACGAATGCTTTTCAATGTCACGTTTAGTGCATTGAAATACAGTATGGGATTTAATTTTTAAAACTGAAATTTATTTAAACAGAACCATATAATTATCTTCAAGCTTTAGCTGTTAAGCAATGATCGATATTATGTAAACTCACGTGTGTAGAGCTCCAATGACTAATCTTTAGGATGTTCTATTTCTGTCTTAACTCCAGACCATCCCAACCACCAACTGTGGAGGTCACTGAGCTGTCGCATACTCATACCAGTGCAATCCGTTGACCGTAGCACAAAAGTTGGCATTGTTTTAAATAATACGGAGTCCTTATACTGACTTTAAAAACCCTCGTAAAAAACTTGCAATAGGCTTGGTTGAAGACTTTTCTACAAAGGAATATTGACTAGACCAAGGAGAACCTATGTTGGCACGCTGAGTGACTTTGTAACATTCCTTTGGCACAACACCACAGAAAGGCCCCCGATCTGTGACCTATTCGTTTGTTCGTGTCTTTTATTTTCCTGTTCATTACTACATATTATGCCATCTATTACGATACTGAATTTATTGGTCACCAATAGTTGATGGCACAAGAAGATATAGAAGGATGTATGCGGGTTGATAAATTCCTTAACTGATTACACAGGAAGACAGAGAAAGATGTATGTGAAAACTCGTTTCGTTAATCGATAGCACAGGAAAACAGAAAGATGTATGAGGAGTGATCAGTTTGTTATTTGATAACAGAGAAAGCTAGAGAAAGATGTTTTATGAATGATCAATTCGTTAATTGATAACACGAGAAAACGGAGAAAGCTGTATGGGTTGAGAAATTATCACTTCGTTAAGTGATAACACAGGAAGACAAAGAAAGATGTATGAAGAATGTTCAATTCGTTAATGATAACACAGGAAGACAGAGAAATATGTATGAAAAATTATCAATTCGATAAGTGACAACACATGAAGGCAGAGAAATATTTATGCGGAAAGCTCAGTTCGTTAACTAAGATTTATTAAAAACATGCCGTGACAGATTTCATTTACTTACATTTCGAACCAAAGGTGTGTCTATACCTCAGCACTTCATTGCAACAGTTTCATGTGGAGTGGGCGCGTTAGTGCAACTGATCAGGGCTAAGCTGATATTTGAATAACGAAGACACAAACAATAGATTGCACGATTTATTGCCTGGCATATTTCGCTGCATCTCGTCAGGTACATACTGCAGAAATCACACAACTTACGTGAAATTAACTAGATAAATCCTTCAAGTTGAAATATACACAATTTCGCACAGTAATGTCACTTATCTACCACGGTAATTTTAAGCTGACTAACATGTCTTTCTGTTTGCACAATTCTGGCTTGCGTTGATAGATCATAATTGCTTCTGCAAATTTTAACAAGCGAGTATTTTGTGTTCTAAACAACACGCGAAATGCAGTGTCTCTGGACACAACATGGCGACTGGCGACAATGTGCCTGCCGATTGAAGACGCCGGGAGCTTCCGGTGTGTCGGCTCCTCGTGGCTAGCATCTCCTGTGTGTTGTATCTTGTTGACCCATTGAGGTATGTGTTCTGACACCCGTTTGTTAAGCTGTCTCTCCGTTCGACCAATGTAAACGGCCTGGCATCTACATGTGAATTGGTAAATACAATTGTTTGTGGCGTACAGAGGAACAGGCTCTTTGACTGTTGGTGTAGGAATGGGTACGGTTTTACATCTAATGACTGGAGTTGCCGCACAGAATGTTCGACCTACTGCTGTAGTAAGCCGGTCTTGTAGACGTTGCATTACGTCATCCCCTCGAAAGGTTAGCTGGATGAATACCTTGAGTTTAGGGACTGTAGTTACGTCTGCTTTGGGTTTGGGCTGTTGGCAATGGCGCTTTATAAATCCTGTGGAGTACCCATTCAGGTTTAAGACATTCTTCAGAGTTTCAAATTCCTCTGTCAGTGTGTCCTGGGTGCATATCTTTCTAGCGCGGTCAAACAAGGTCCCCGTTTGTACTGGACAGGTGTGAAGCTCTGAAAATTTAGGTATTGGCCAGTCCATGTTTCTTTGCGATACACCGATCTTTGAATTGTGCCGTCTGCTCTACGTCTCATTAGAATATCTAGGAACGGTAACGCTTCGTTGTGTTCGTGTTCCATAGATAGAGAGATGTTTTTATGCGTCTTGTTCATTGTGGCCTGAAACGATGTTGCTTGTAGCTCGTCTGTGGTGATAATTAGTATATCGTCCACATAACGCCGGTAAAAGGCCAAGTTGTTGATGTCTGAGGATCTCTTTTCTTCTAAGTGTGCCATGAAGATGTCCGCTAGAATAGGACCAAGAGGACTCCCCATGGCCACTCCGTCAATTTGGCGGTATGACTTAGTTAGAAAATTGAATTGGATGTTGGCGGTAGATAGTAGTAGTAGCCTCTCCAGAATAGGTGTTGGTATGCCTAATTTTAGTTGTTTGTCTTCAATGCGTTCCCTTATTATTTTCACTGTCTCCTCTAATGGAACGTTAGTGAATAGGGAGGCTATATCCATGGATGCCATGTGTTTGTTATTTATGTCCATAGTATCCAATAATTCCACCAGTTGGAATGTATCTCTGAGTATTTTTGGATCGAAGGACTGTCGTACTGGCTTTAACATTTCGGCTAACCATCTCGCCATTCGGTGTTGTGCAGAGTTAACCATGGACAGGATAGGTCTTAGCGGGATGCCGGGCTTGTGAAGTTTGGGTAGACCGTACATCTGAGGAGTGTGCGAGCCACGTGGTGTGAGCGTTTTTGCAGTGGCCTCACTGATGAGTCCCGCATTCACAAGATGATATTGTTATGAGCGCGGTTGTAGGAAAGTTCGACGTCTGCGCTCGTCGTCCGCCAGCAGAAGAAAAGACTGGCCACCGATTCCTCAGTGCATTCAGGTCAAACAATATGATGGTCCTATAGAATTACAGACCCATAGTGGGTCTCTGCATCGGGACATCTTTGTATAAATAGACATACGAGTAAAGGCAGCCGACCCCTTTAAACCCCTGAGGTTGAAGTGAGTACATAGTGCTAGACACATGTTTTATAGAACAATAGGCCTTCGAAGAGTTATGTTGTCAATTTCTATAGACCAATGGGCGTTCAATGAGTGATGTGGTAAATTTCTATAGACCATTGGGCGTTCAATGAGTGTTGTGGTAAATTTCTATAGACCATTGGGCGTTCAGTGAGTGATGTGGTAAATGTATATAGACCAATCGGCGTTCAATGAGTGATGTGGTAAATGTCTATAGATCAATGGGCGTTCAATGAGTGATGTGGTAAATGTCTATAGATCAATGGGCGTTCAATGAGTGATGTGGTAAATGTTTATAGATCAATGGGCGTTAAATGAGTGATGTGGTAAATGTCTATAGACCAATGGGCGTTCAATGAGTGATGTGGTAAATGTCTATAGATCAATGGGCGTTCAATGAGTGATGTGGTAAATGTCTATAGACCAATCAGCGTTCAATGAGTGATGTGGTAAATGTCTATATACCAATCAGCGTTCAATGAGTGATGTGGTAAATGTCTATAGATCAATGGGCGTTCAATGAGTGATGTGGTAAATGTCTATAGACCAATGGGCGTTCAATGAGTGATGTGGTAAATCTCTATAGATCAATGGGCGTTCAATGAGTGATGTGGTAAATGTATATAGACCAATCGGCGTTCAATGAGTGATGTGGTAAATGTATATAGACCAATGGGCGTTCTATGAGTGATGTGGTAAATGTCTATAGACCAATCGGCGTTCAATGAGTGATGTGGTAAATGTCTATAGACCAATGAGCGTTCAATGGGTGATGTGGTAAATGTATATAGACCAATCAGCGTCCAATGAGGGATGTGGTAAATGTCTATAGACCAATGGGCGTTCAATGAGTGATGTGGTAAATTTCTATAGACCAATCGGCGTTCAGTGAGTGATGTGGTAAATGTATATAGACCAATCGGCGTTCAATGAGAGATGATGCCAATTTCTATAGTCGCGTTCGATGAGAGATGTGGTCAATTTCTGTAAAGAGATGCGGTAATTATAGTGAGAGAGGCGGTCAATATCATACCCGATGCTTTCACCTCCCATGAAATTTTCTGGTATAAATTTTGTTTAGAGAAATCTATGTCAATTTAAACTATAGGAATTCGAACACGTGACCACCAGGCCGGCAGGCAAGCCTCCTAGCCATACCGCTACCGCGGCTCTATACAAAAGTGACCTCCGCGTTGCCTACTTAAACAAATATGTATGATGGAAGAATGGTGCAAGTGCTGATTATATTGCTAAATTACTTTGTGAACTTTTTGTTTTTACATCTAAAGAAAATTGTATGGATTACGCTATGGTGAAACGTTCAAATACTTCTTTGGTAAGTGGTGACTTTAATTGCGCCTGTTCAAGAGCTTGAGGATTTCCAAATAATTGACTATTTTTGTCTTCCTAACTTAAATCAATATTGCCTGGAATATTTCGCTGCATCTCTTCGGGGACGTACTACGAAATCCATACAACATAATCTAAAGCACTAAGATAAATCCTTCACACTGATATATGCATACACCTGAGGAAATGATGTGAAATATTTCAAGCATAGGCTAAATCGGACAATATATTGTGGGAAAACATCGTTTTGGATAAATCTATATCTCGGCATCAACCTTCTGATAGGGATAAGAATAGATATTATTGCCAGATTTGTCTGTGCTAGAATGTTATTTGTCTTCACTATCAACGCGGAGGCTTATTGAACAGCAGTCCATGGCAAGACTGAGCATAACCCCATTCGATTGGTGTATAAATATACAGGGAGTATCCGAGGCGAAGTGGTCAAGCCGTTTAACTCGAGCTTCCAAGGTTGTGGGTTCGATTCCGGACCGCGTCCTTCGGTTCACGAATGAAATTTTTCGGAGACTCCTGTGGATCGTCGCTAGAGCTACGGGGTTTGTGCTTTGTGCGACGCTCTCCGTGTTGCCGAAAGAGACCGAGCCATATGGGATAAAACCCGGTGCAATGAAGTAGACTCTGTCGACTTTTAAGCGACTTTTATAAATATACTAGCTGACCCGGCCCGGCTTAGCCCAGCTCTTGGCGGGGATCTATCTATCTATCTATCTATCTATCTATCTATCTATCTAGCTATCTAGCTATCTAGCTATCTAGCTATCTGTCTATCCATCCATCTATCCATCTATCCATCTATCCATCTATCTATCTATCTAGCTATCTATCTATCTATCTATCTATCTATCCATCTATCCATCTATCCATCTATCCATCTATCTATCTATCTATCTATCTATCTATCAATCTATCTATCTGCTTGTCTGTGTGTCTGATCCGGCCCGGCTTCGCCCAGCTCCTGGTGGGGAGCATCTCATTTAATTCATATAAGTAGTCATATAAGCTCCCGTTCCCGTTCCCGACTATCTATCTGTCTGTCTGTCTGTCTGACCCGGCCCGGCTTCACCCAGTCCCTGGTGGGGAGCATCTCATTTAATGCATATAAGTAGTCACATAAGCTTCCGTTCCCGACTATCTGTCTGTCTGTCTGTCTATCTGTCTGTCCGACCCGGCCAGACTTCGCCTAGGCCCTGGTGGGGAGCATCTCATTTCATTCGTATAAGTAGTCATATAAGCTTCCGTTCCCGACTGTCTGTCTGTTTGTCTGTCTGTCTGTCTGTCTGACCCGGCCCGGCTTCGCCCAGTCCCTGGTGGGGAGCATCTCATTTAATTCATATAAATAGTCATATAAGCTCCCGTTCCGACTAAATTCTGTCTGTTTGTCTGTCTATCTGACCCGGCGCGGCTTCGCCCAGCTCCTGGTGGAGAGCATCTCATTTAATTCATATAAGTAGTCATATAAGCTCCCGTTCCCGTTCCCGACTATCTGTCTGTCTGTCTGTCTGACTGTCTGACCCGGCCCGGCTTCACCCAGTCCCTGGTGGGGAGCATCTCATTTAATGCAAATAAGTAGTCACATAAGCTTCCGTTCCCGACTATCTGTCTGTCTGTCTGTCTGTCCTGACCCGGCCCGGACTTCGCCCAGGCCTCTGGTGGGGAGCATCTCATTTAATTCATATAAGTAGTCATATAAGCTCCCGTTCCCGACTATCTGTCTGTCTGTCTGTCTATCTATCTGACCCGGCGCGGCTTCGCCCAGCTCCTGGCGGGGAGCGTCTCATTAAATTCATATAACAAAACAAAATTAACTTCAGAATGTCCTTC
Organism: Cepaea nemoralis; assembly: GCA_014155875.1. Classification (NCBI taxonomy): domain Eukaryota; kingdom Metazoa; phylum Mollusca; class Gastropoda; order Stylommatophora; family Helicidae; genus Cepaea; species Cepaea nemoralis. The sequence continues at coordinate 74,224 of JACEFZ010015547.1, forward strand.
CACACACCATCCATTATTTTTAATGAAAACTGTTTTTAATCACCTACATGACTGTAGATAACTTCTTTAAACATAAAAAGATGAGTTAGAAAATTTTCACTATTTAAATAGATGCATTATTTTTATGAAAACTTTGAAAATGCCTTAAAGATTATATCATTATTTATTATAACTCATATGCCTGTAAATAACTGTAGACAAAGAGTTTATAAATCTTTGAAAACAATGCAACAATCTATATATAAAATATATAGCAATGCTATTAAAAGTTATGCCCCTTGAAATAACTTTTCTTAAGTTAAGTCCCCTCGCTATATATAAATGATAATGTAAATTTAAATATTAAATTTTAGTAAGTAAATAGCTGATTGTACACTAACAAACTATGACAGTTGGCTGCACGGGAATGAAAAGAATACATGTAGAAAATTTCATCTCAATCGGATGGACCGTTATCGAACGCATCAAATACATCCCTACTACACATACATACATCGTCTTTTATATATATAGACAATGGTGCAAGTCCTTTGTTTAAATATACATTTTTGCATGTCTTTTGTATAAATATACATTGTTGCATGTCCATTGTATAAATATACATCGTTGCATATCCTTTGTATAAATATACATTGTTGCATGTCCTTTGTATAAGTATACAATGTCGCATGTCCTTTGTATAAATATATATTGTTGCATGTCCGTGTATAAATATACATTGTTGCATATCCTTTGTATAAATATACATTGTTGCATGTCCTTTGTATAAATAATCAT